>JAJJWW010002639.1:0-68856 GCA_023531295.1 Papaver armeniacum | reverse complement strand
ACCTTCAATTGGTACTTTGGAGCTGTCGAGAACTAGCGTCGAGAAGTTACTGAAATGATCATCAGTCATGACACTGACTTCATTTAAAGGGTGTTTTGGACACCATTTTGCTTTTGTGATCCGCTTGATGACCCATAAGCCGCACTTCTGCTAATATCCATCAAGTTGTCTTCAATTAGGATTTTTCAGAACCAAACTAATATGATGAGAATAAAGTAGACCACTAGTTTGGTTCTTGTGTCAGATCAGATATGACCCAGATCTCAAGTAGCATAAAGTGGATAATGCAATTAGATAATTGGGACCAGAATATGCTGCACACCTCTAATGCATATATCTCCGAGGTTGCTTGGAATGCAACTCATGGAAATATAAGTATGAATAAGAAAGAATGACTTCTTTCATTGGCAGAGAACATCCATCCACATTGGAATGTGATAATATTATATAGGCCTGCTAGGTAAGTAAGATAATTTGCTAAATAAGTAAATATATAAATGAGTCGTGATTGTGTTATTCCGGGCTACATACCTTTCATACAGTGGATCTGTAAGTTCACAACAGACAGAAGATTTCACCAGATTTTCAGATGAAGGACCAGTGAAATCAACAGGTAATTTGTCCTCGGATGGACCTTCCTTCTTCTTCTTTTCCACTATGGGGGTTGCATCCTGGTCAAGTACTTGATGTTCATTTTCGGTTTCTTCAGGAAAAGATCATCACAACAAAGATCATCTCGATCACTGCCAGACCCATCCTCATTCCACCTTCTAAAATAATTCCTTTTTCTAACATAAAGGTCGGACATTGTGTCAGAGTTTTCTTCAATTTCCAGGTTCTGCTTTACCAACTTCCTGTTCATAATTCAATAGGTTAGGAATCGACATGATAAAGTGGTTAAGTGCCCCATACGTACATAACATTGAGAAATCTTTAAAGTAGTAGGTCTTATGACTGTGATTGTGATTCATTATCTTTTGTTTGGTCATGAAAGGTGAGCCACCAGGATACAACATGCACTATATGTCTGTCTATGTCCTCCTGACTAGGGCAGCAACAAAAGTTTGGAATCCTTCCTCCGGTGACTCAATTGCTTTCAACATTGCATTCTATTTCTATCCATCATGTCTATCTATCCACATACCATACATTCATCACTACCAACCTCTCTCTCTCTTTAAAATCAAATCAATCAAATAGTAAGAGGGGGAAACTAGCTTAACGTTTGTTTGATTTGAAAGACAGCCAAACCTAGAAAACATTCTGAATCTAAAAGCGTTGCTACAATAAAAATTACCTGATCAAAATGCAATAAAAATTACTTCCTAAATTTAACCTAACGAATTCATCATATTACATTCATAAAATTAACAGTGATCAGGTGGTAACTTACTTAATTAGGTATCACAGAAGAGATTCTGAGGACGCTGAGCAGTACTAGCGTCAATGGAGGTGTAGAGAGAGAGTCGGAGAGATAAAAAAAAAGGAGGTTTTGATTCTTCTGAGGTTCAGGAGAACAAAACTCCGGTAAATATCCCACTCGGCCAACAAAACAACATCCAGATATTTCCACCCCTCATCGAACCACCCCAGTCCAATTCTTGATTCTTTTGGGGCAGTTGAACAAAGAAACCAGAGGTCCTAAGACAAAAATGAAAGTAAGACATTGTTGTGAACATGAATGCTACTAGACTAGGATACAAGTCAATCTTTAAAGTATTATAATGACATGGCACAAAGGAGTAACATAAAAACACCATGAATGTCTAAAGTAGTCAAAGATATAAAATACGACATCTCTATTTACATATTGTACTAGATGGAGAAAGGCAAGTAAGAAGGGCGCCATTAAACAAAATGAAATTTTACTTTGTTTTTTGGTAGCACCCAGTATCATCGATAGGAAGGAGGACACGCTCTTAATATCTGACATCAGGCCTGGGTGCACAAAGAAAATCACCAAGCCTTGACCCTCAGGTTTGACCTGACATCTTTACTAGTCCAAATCTTTCACACGGCACCTATTGATTTTCTTTCTCTTTTTCCTTTTCTTTCATCCATTCTCAAACCCTTAGTCCCAAAACATGATCAAACCAGAAAGCAATGAGTCTTCTTGTAGGTCGGCGAAAAGGCTGGACCAAATGTTCAGCGTATTGTGCTAGTTTCATTCTTAAAAAATCGTTTCTTTTGGCTTCCCCAACAGAGTTTATCAGACAGATGAAATGAGGACTCTTGCAATTTTAAAGAAGCAGCTGCGTATTCCACGCTTTGGTTTTCCTACAAGGAAGTAAATTCTTGGACACATTTCGCTTCTTTACTTTTGGTTCCCTTGCTGCTACAACCTCATCAACATCATATTTTCCAATGTCCAGAACTTGTGGATTTTAGTTGAATAATGCAATTTTAATTTCTATGCCAGAATTGAAACCTACCTCTGTATTTTGCAGATATCTTCATACATTCTTGAGCTAATCTTATGAAGTTTGCCCGCCTTTCACCTGCGCCATGGTAAAGGAAGACATAAATGGTCATTGGCTAGAAATTTCAAGACATGAATATTATTACACTTACACCGAGACAGACAGATATTAGAGAAATTGTTCTTTCCTACCAGGTAATCTTATGGAATTAATCTTCTCTTTAACGTTTTCCCTATGGTTATTCTGACGTTTATGGAAGAAGAACCTAGAGGCAGCCAGGTAGGTCAAGGGCTTTATTGTGGAATATAACACTCTAACTTTAGTATGCCAGGAAAACAACATAACAATCGCAATCGCTAAAGGAATATTGTGGAGGAACTAATAAAAACAATAAGAAGAAAAAGCTGGAACTTTGAGAACACTATTTAATACTATACAATAACAAAGCAAAAAACTGTGAGATCATAACATATTAGCATTGTGATTTTACTTAAAGAAAGGAACCAATATACAGGCATCTTGTATTCTTAATTCAAGCTATATGCTGTTAACATAATTGTTCAAGCTCACATTGTACTTATGAGCATCATGATTACATGCCAATTTCTACGAATTTGAAAAATATAAGCTCACATTATAAAAAAAATAAAACAACACACACAATTTTAAAATTAAAAACCTAAGTATTTTGCTATGCCGTACCAAGCAATGCATAAGTATTCCCTACACAAGTTTAAACCTTCAGCATCTAGACACTATGTAAAGTTTCTACTTGTTTCATGAATAAAATTTTCATAGTTGTCGATTGATTAATTTCTTCCACCAGTTAAGGAAGGAGATTTACCAACTACTGGAGGACATGCATATAAACAGACAACAAAACTATGATAAATACCGACAACATGAAACACAATATGAATGAAGTACCCAATTAAACAAAGTAGTAAGTTAAAATGCAATTTCAGTTGATACCTACCTCTGTACTTTGCAGATATCTTAATACGTTTTTTAGCTAAACTTATGAAGTTAGTCCGCTTTTCACCTGCACCATGGTAAAGCAAGAAACAGATGACCATTAAGTACAATTTCAATACATGACAGACAGATTTTAGAGATATTGGCCGTTCCTACCTTCTAATTTTGTGGGTTAATCTTCTCCTTAAGATTTTGCTTTGGTTATTAAGAAACTTATGGCAGCAGAACTAAAGGTAGCCAGGAAGGTCGAGGGCCTTATTGTGGAAGATAAGGAATTCTTGTGGAGGATTTAAATATAAAAAGATAACTTAGATAAGAAGACAAAGCTGAAACCTTGAGAACGTTATTTAATAATACAATAACAAAGCCAAAAAAACTTTCGGATCGTAACATTTCTTAAAAAAGAAACCGATATACAAGCATCAAGTATTCTTAATTCAGGCCATATGCCAGTAACATGATTGATCAAGCTCACAACATAGTGTCAAGCATCATGATTCCATTAAAAAAGACAAAACTAGACACACAATGCTGTATCATTCCTTTAAAACATGGAGCAATGCAGCCTTCCTAAATATGATACAAAACTCAGGATACCTCTTTCCAACACATGTTTTATGGTGTAATCTTGGATTACATCCCACCAGAATAACTACGCATTAAGCATTTTCAAGTTTCTCATGGAACCCCGCATCAGATTAAGCTACCTAACTTGGATACTAGTGTGTAGTACCGAGTAAATGACATAATAACATGCAATAGTGGACTACTAAATATAAAGTCATTGTTGAGTATATATTTAACTATTAATGCGAGTAATATAAGAATAAAACAACTTTCATGTCAAACTGTGTTTAGAACTCACGGAAACAGGTCAAGTAATGTTGGAAGTATCTCCTACACGAGGGATCTAACGCTCAGCATCTTGATAAAATGTGAAGTTTCTACAAATTTTAACTACACCTAATCCAGACTTGTCCATAATTACTGGAACATATGAACCAACTTAATGCAAGTGTCTTAGCAGTTGATGGATTTCTTCCATCAGTACTAGAGGACATACCTACAAAGGAACAGACAACAAAACTATGGCCATAACAACAAAGCAGTATACATATGAATGAATTACCCAATTAAACAAAGCAGTATGCAAGTAGAATTGACACCTACCTCTGGATTTTGCCCATATCTTAACACATTTACCAGCTAATCTTGTGTAGTAAGCCAGTTTTTGTTCTGCGCCATGGTAAAAGCAAAAAAGAAACAGATGATGATTTAGTAGAATGAATTTCAAGATATGAGTAACATTAAACTTACACTACAGAACAAATAGATTTTAGAGATATAGTTTATTCCTACGAGATAATCTCAAGGAGTTTATCTTCTCTTCACGGTTTTCGAAATATTTTGTAAGAAATTGTTGACTTTCCTTGAGCTCCGACAGGCAAGTCTGAGTATATTGCCTAAAAGATTCACATAATTCTTCAAATTCCTTGAACTTCTGATTAACATCATCATGTGCTTCTTCGGCTATATTAAAATTCAAAAAAAAAAAAAAACCACAGAATAAGCAATGTAACTTAACTTGTTCAGATGATAATGGGAAAAAGAAAAAGGAAATTTGAAACTTACCAAGATGAAGAAGACGCTCTATATGCATTCCGTAAAATGATGGACTATGAATGAGATTCTTCCATGATTTGCTCACCAATGCACAATCTGATACTAACTCAATCGGTAAGAGACCGAAAATTTGTAATGAGATCTCCACAGGGAGAATGTTGAAATTCTCCATCACTGCAACTGCAAGCGGATTGAAAGATTATAACGATGAAAGAGTAGAATTAGGGCCTGAATTAGTGATAAATCGTTTTTCACAAGTTATAATCTAACCAAGATTCAATGGATTCAATCTATACGAGAGAGAGATTAAGCTGGAAATAAATGAGAATCTCACCTGTGCAACTTTCAGCCCAAAAGCTTCTCCTTCTTCTTCTTCAGTTTACAATCTAACTAAAAATCGAAGGAGATTCATATCAGAAAAAGTTAAATCAATATCAATAATCCCCAAAATCAGGCTCAAAACTCCACATGATTAGAAATCGAAAACCCTAGAAAGGAAATAGACTTACTTACATAGAAACCCTAGTCGAGAGGTGGGGTTTGAGACGAGGAAGAAGAAGAAGCAAACCAGTAGGTAAGAAATTTAAAGGAAAAGAGAATCCAAAATGAAACTAACGAAGAAGAAAAAGGAAGGAGAGGTTTTCTGTTTTTTTCCTGGCGGGCGAATGGAATTTGGTTTGGCGCAGTGCAAAATTCGAATCGGCCGTAGACGCTATAACAATCTTGCTTAGAAGAATGATAGACGGACCCACCTAACACTGGGATTAGTAGTGAGCAGGCGTGGGCCTCATTCTCCTCTCACACTGACACATAGGGGTGGGACTTGGGTCGGGTTAACCTATCAATCCATACCCAACCCGAATGTTGGGCGGGCATGGGTAACGTATTTCAAAACTTTGGGCAAGTTTGGGCATATGTTTTACAAACCTGAGTTAAATTTGGGCAAGCATGGGCACATATATTTCTAACCCAAGCAACCCGCCCAACCCGAAGAACTATGATATTGTTATATAAGACTATTTTTATAATTGGTATTATTATTTATTTAGAGTAATTTTAGATATTATCTTCAAATCTAATAATGAAAATATAAATTATATCTACCTCATTAATCATTCAATATGAAAAAAAAATTATATTATTGGAAATAATCTTCAGGCAATTGGAAATTTAAGATAAATGTAGCAATTAGATCTTATAACATCTAAAATTTGGTATTATCATATAAACAAAAACTTGTATGTCTAGAAAAACTTGGGCCAACCCGAGAAACATAACTTGGGCGGACTTGGGCGGTATCTCCATGGGTTCCACGGGGTTCGATGGGCAATGCGGGCGAAAGGATTCTGGCTCAAGTCACGCCTGGCCAAGCCTTCTAACCCGCCCAACCAACCCAAGTCCCACCCCTACTGACACAGTACATTTGCGGCGCAGAAATCTCGGTGCATAAATCATTTCTGTTGCAATTTTCCACCAAAATCCTGGTTAGACCCGGCACATACCGTCTGTATAAATACCTACACCAAGTGTTTCATTAGCACGATGCTAGTCATAATATCCCCACTTGTTTAGTCGATCAATTAACAGGCACCATAATACGTAAGCACAACCGCATATAAGTCAACATTCACTTGTAACAATTGTAGGCAGCTTAATAACTAATGTAATGGCTTATCTAAGGATTAATTAACAGTAATGGCAGAAAGACTAAATATCTGGACAATTGATGAAGCCAAATTGATCATTGAGAAATTATCTAGTTAGCACAGTGCCACAGTCACCTAATCCATGGAAAAAATTTCAGACGATCAAATATCTAGGTTAAATTCTAGCACGCTCTCCCTGTCGTGAATCAATGAACAGATGTACCTGCCCCCATAAGACAACGATGATGATCAACCAAAAAAAATTAGATAAGAATCAAAAACAGAGAAAATCACTAAAAAAAAAACAGATCGAATGACGTACCCCTTGCTTTGATCATGATCAAAAGCTTATAAAAGCAAATGAGACATTTCACGTCAAGTCAATAGCAGCCTTTTTCAATTTGATCACGATGGGAGAGAAACTGATATAAACACAAACTTTTGTTGATAGTGTATAGAATCCCCCTGATTATGGCGGAAATATTTTCATATCTCATAAAAATGAAAACAAATTTCATAAAGTATTATCTGATTAATTCGAGGACATATACCTATAATAATTTCTGGATGTTTGACAATAGATACTGACTCAACATGAGCCATTTTTAAAAATTATGTCTTTCAACATAAAAAAAAAAAGACATACATATATATGATCAACCATGAATTACTGTTGAAAAAGAAACAAAAATAAAATAAAGATTATATGTCAAAACCAAAGGTATTGAAAATATGCAAACAAATTTCCAATAATTTTGTGACCTCAAGGGCCGACGAGATAATGGTTTAGATTGAAGTTATTGGACACTTTCTTTATCAAAAGAAAATTAAATTAAGATCAATATAATCACTACAAGGACTAATAATATTGGCTAACAAGCCGGGTGCGCACCCATTGATCTTTTATGTCCTACCATATCTCAACATCAAGTTGAACGGTCCCAATTTGAGAGATTAGTATTAGGGAGAATTTAATTTTTTGTTGCTTAATATCCCTCAGGAATGCCTCAATCTCCTGTTTTGTTGGTGTTTAACGATTCGCTTACCATAATAAAGATATTTCATCATTTAGGGATCGATATAGATGAAATAAATTATGACTAAATTATATGTTTCTTTTTAAGAATATAAAGAAATCATTATCGTTATTTTTTTTGAAGAGACAAAATCCACTCTTTCTAGTCGATGAATGGTTTCATGTAAAGGAAAACTGAAAACAATGGTTTATTATTATATAAAATCATACATATTTGATCGGAAAAATTTGTTTGAAACGATCAATCTTCTAGAATAGGGAAAAATCAAACCATTATTGGCAAAATTTTAGAAAATATGCCAATATATTTTCTCTTATCTTATAGAAACCAGTGAGAAAATTCACAAAAATTGGTTTTTATGATTAATCAAACTCGTATCGACAAAATAAAAATATTGTTGTTTTAGTTATCACTTAGGAAACCTACTTTGAGGTTGACAGATGGTTTCTTGTATATAAAAAAATAGAAACCATATGTAAATCACATGATCCTTGTCTACAACACAAAGATAGCAAACTTAATTGGCTAGGATGTTTACGAACCATGCATGTGGTTAGTTAACATAAAGGTAATCAAATCGCGATGACACCAATTTTTGGTGATTACAGTTAGAAGATGTAAAGCATCTTTTGATAGATATTTAAAAAAAAAAATTAGAGAAGAAAAGAATATCATACTCCAACAACCAAAGAGGTAATCAAATCAGGAATAACGCCATTACGGTTTTATTAGGGGAATAAAAACCTTAAATTGTCTTTTAATGGATTTTACTTTTTTCTTTCTCTATAATAAAAGATTAGAGAAGAAAGGACAAAACGTATAGCCCGTCTGTATAGACATATACTTCCATAATAAAATTAAAATCAATAATTATGTTATAAACGTGTAATTATGTTAAGAATATCTAGGGTAAATCCCGTTTATTACCCGGATGCCCATATGTCTAGCGCTATAAATAGAGGATTTAAGGTTTGCTTAACATACACATCTAATGGAAATTCTCTATCTTTCTCTCTCTATTTTATGCCTTCGTTTAGATTCACAATACGTTATCACGCACGTTTGCTCTAACAATAAATGCACCAAAGATTAGCTACGTCAGTATCTTCTTCCTCTCCTTGAATACAGTGTTGTATTATCTTCCATGATCTTTTCGTTAATTAAATCATTACTTCTTATAAGATTTTAATTATCTAATATTATAATACTCATGACTTATTTTGTCTTTGCATGAACCATTGGGTGGTTAAATGGATTAATACAATGATGCACGGGGCTCAAAAGGAGCGAGAAGAAATATATGTAGGTTGGAATTGCTTTCAACTAAGAGATTCCGAAAATCACCATGTGCTTACACTGTTGCACCTTGGTCTCAGTAACCAGTATGTTTACTCATATTAATTTTCTTATTTGTTTATTTGTTATATGTGATTAATAAATATCGATTTTAGTTATCTATTACATATAATTTATATTGATTAATTAATCAATATAACCTCGGTATGTAATTTAATTTTTACATACGGGTGATCAATCTTGTCGATAAGTTTGATTTTCCCTTTTTCTCTATTTAAAAAAAAAAAACCATCGAAAGATGGTTTATGGTTTCTATTTCTCTAATGAAACTGTAATTACCAAAAGCTTGGTGTACAATTTTTTTTCTCTAATTTTTTTCTAGAAGAAAAAAATTAAAATTGGTTTCCATTTATTTACAAGAAACCATCCGTCGGACATAAGATGGATTTTCCATATGCGATGATAAAAACGAGTATGTCCTTTATTTGTCGATACAATTTTGGTATTTGTCCAAACCAATTGATATTGGTTTTTACCCATCAATTCTCCTTAATGAGGTGTAACAATTGGCATTCTAAGAACTTTTTAGCCAATATCGGTTATTGATTTACACATTCTTTAAGAAATCTTCATCAACCAAAAAGTAGATTTTTCTCTACAAAGAATACGATAATGATTTCTTTATTTTCCTCAAAAGAATCATTTAACACAATTGAAATTAGATTTCTCCATGGATCCTAAAAGGATGAGATTGGTTTTTTACGGTGTTCTTTCACATTTGCAAACACCAATTCTTTGCATTCTGAGGGATATTGAGCAATTTTTATTATTTTTCTTCCTATTGCTAATCTCTCCCGAATGGTTATTCTTGTTGAAATATGGTAGGACACAAAGATCAGTAGGTGCGCACCGGCTTATTAGCCTATCATTATTAGTCCTTGTAGTGACTAGATTGATTTTAAATTGATTTCCTTTGATAAATAAAGTGTCCATAAGTTGCCAATAAAATCCATGGTTGATGTTAAATTTGTATGTCAAGAAAACTGCAATTTTTATTTTATTTTAGGACAATTTCTTAAGTCAGTGGTATTGTTAACATCCGAAATTATTATAAGTATATGTCTTGAATTAATCGGATAATACTTTACGAAATATTTCCGCCATAATCGGGGGGATAGTATACACTATCAAAATCTTGTCTTAATTAACTTAAATGTTATATTAATTTCTCTCCCATCAAGATCAATTGGTAAAAATTTGTCATTATAAGATTGGTGTGAAATATCTCATTGTGCTTTTATGTAGCGTTTGCACATTAAAAAGGAAAATCCAATCACATATAGCAAGTAGCGTTTTACAAGAGGCTACAGATAGTACTCAATTGAGTCTATCAAAACATGATCCACATTTCTATAGTTCATATCTCCTTAGTGGAAGATGGGGAGATTATAATGCCTGTGGCGCTGGTACATAATAATTTTGATTTTTTTCAAAGTATGCATACATTGAAATTGTGTGAGATCGTATAAACTAATAAGTGTCAAATATTCATTAAAGTAGCTACTACAAATAAATGGTGGTCTTGAACCCCTCTGCAGAGGAATATCATTGTGTGATTGGTTGGCATGTAATCCAAATTTGATTGGAGTTATTATAGTTTCTCAATTGACGCAATATAAGGATCCCTAGCTAGACTTGACACCTTAAAATTGCCAAGCACGAAAATTACAGTTTGGTGTTAGTCATATTGAGTATTAAGAAAAATATATCGTTTTTAAGGCGATTTGGGGTTATATGTTCAAACCCTAGGATTGGTTCATTAACACTTTGTTCTTCTTATATGATGCGTTTGCGTGGTAGTCTTGAAGGACTCGTATTGCATTCACACAAGATGTGGTTGGAGAACATTATCAATTTGTAATCCTTGGTGGATTAAAGTTATATTCGAGCGACCCAGTGACTCGCTTACGTCATATTTAACAATCCTTTGTGTTTTTAGAAATTTGGTACAAAACCAAAAATCCAGTTAATGAGTTGATCATATCAACTTTGTAGTCTCTTGAGGAGTCTTTTAAAAACACCAAAATCCATGCTTTAGGCATATATTCTATTTTCTTACTTTCTTTATTAAATCTACATTAGAAATATGCTAGCTTAAACTCGTCTTTGAGATAGACTAGAGTTATGATTTTGATGCTCATTTTTCTGCAATACTCATATAGTTGAGTTAGCATCTATAAATCGTCAAAAGTTGTACTCTTTTCCTTCGTTTGAGTTTCGTCCCATGTGGTTTTCCTGACAAGGTTTTAATGAGGCAACATCTCCTTGACATTTATTTTATTTATTTTTCAAAATGTTGATATTTGTGCTCTTTTTCCTTTGTCCAAGTTTTTTCCCATTGGGTTTTACTGGCGAGGTTTTAGTGAGGCAATTTAATTCAACATGGTGGTCATCCAAGGGGGAGTTGTATAATTTTGGTTATTTGGTGGATTCCCACCATTAACTAGGTCATTCTGTTTTATTAGACCACATCAACATAAGAACCCTTAGGAATTTGGATATCATTATGATCCATATATGGTATGATCACAAACTTTACTCACCTTTGGTACTATAACTGCATATTGGCACTTTGTTGAAGAAACTACATCAACTACTTTTGAAAATCATCTCCGATAAGCTAGCAATCCAAGAAGCAAGTCATCACAAATGTACTTAAAGAAGCGTGAAGACTCGAGAAAATTACTGTTAGAAGACTTACACAAAAAGAAGACTTAATCAAGTATCAATTTTCTTCACGAAAGAACAAGAATCTTCTGCATTCAAGAAATACGTTCCTCAAATTGGGAAGTTGCGACTCAAAGATTTGCAAGCCAAGATTTAATCGGAAGTACTCATCAGGGGGAGTGCCATCATCAAATTAAGGTGCATTCACTTGACTTATCGTGTTGTACTCTTTTTCCTTCGTCAAGGTTTTTCCCACTGGGTTTTCCTTGTCAAGGTTTTAACGAGGCAACATATATGTGTCCAACACTGTTATAAGTCGTACATTTTCAGGTTTATCTCTTGTGAGTTTTCCTGTTATATTCATAGTGACTTAGACATAGTGGTCATCAGGGGGGTGTTATAAACGTGTAATTATGTTAAGAATATCTAGGGTAAATCCCGTTTATTACCGGGATGCCCATATGTCTAGCCCTATAAATAGAGGCTTTAAGGTTTGCTTAACATACACATCTAATGGAAATTCTATCTCTTTCTTTCTCTATTTTATGCCTTCGTTTAGATTCACAATAAAATATATATATATATATATATTATGGATACCGGAGGAAGAACCCTTGAAGCTTGGTGGCGTAGCAGGGCAAAGCCTTGCATGTGATTATGTCGCCAGTACCAAGTATCTTATCTCCACCACGTGATGACCTACTATTACAAAGTGACAATCACCTGTGTACACAAGGAAAAGAGACAAAATAGATGTTAGTATGTATTACCCATGGACTTAAAGTTCAATTGATACAATCAAAAATAAAAGTAAAAATAAAGATCAATCCCGAACACATATTAAATAACTATATGTTTCTCTTAAAAATAAACATGCGAGGCTTTTAAGAAAATAATAATAATTAAAAGAAACTTAAAAGAAAATAGCATTCCAGGTAAAAATAGGGTTTAGAAAAGAAAATTCTTTATAGCTCAATGAATAGAGTTGCGTGCGTGATAACGTGTTGTGAAATAGAGAAAGAGACAGGAAATAGGGAGAAGAGGTAGACATATCTATTAGATATGTATTATAGACAAACATTCGAGCCTCTATTTATAGGGCTAGACACAAGGGCATCCCAATAATAAACGAAATTTATCCTAGATATTCTTAACATAATTACATGTTTATAACACAAATATGATTTATTAAGACTACTTATGATTTTTGTTCATTAGGGACACTTTAGGTCCCACTAAACTTATCCATCTTCCAATAAAGCCTCAAGGATAATAATGGATACGGAATGTCTAGAATTATTTTAATCCAGCTACACTATTTTCCATACAAAAATTTATAAAATCAATACATACAATTAATTATGAATTTGCAATTGGGGGATATAGAAACTAATTGGGGGATATGAATTACTTCCCTCAACCAATAGTGTCTGCTAAGGGGTGTTTTTGGGGGGGCGAAAATACTAAAACACCCTTCCCTCAAAATAAAAATCAAAAAACCTAAAATCAAAAAAAAAAAATCATATCCCCCATTTCCATCTCCACTTCTTATTAATCTTTTTAGGGTTAAAACTTTGAAACCCAAATGTTCCCCATTCTCTTTCAAATTCTAAATTTTCCCCATTTCCTTTCAAATTCTCTTCTCCTTCTCTGCCGGAAGTGATGAAGAACATGTCGTAAATGATAAAGAACATCTGGAAATGATGAAGACCACGCCGGAAGTGATGAATACCATCACGGAATTGATGTAATTCAATGCCGGAACTAAAAGTCGGCATGCCGATATAAATCTATCAATGACGGTAGTCAAGTGGAAAAAAAAATTCTGAATACTTTTCATCATGTGCCGGCATGGTTATTTAGGATGAAGACCACGCCGGAAGTGAGTTCCGACATGGTTATTTAGGATGAAGACCACGTCGGAAGTGATGAAGAACATGTCGGAAATGATGAAGACCATCTTAGGAAGTGATGAAATTCAATGCGGAACTAAATGTCGGCATGCTCGATATAAATCTATCAATGCCGGTAGTTAAGTGAAAAAAAAAATCAATTTTATGGATACTTTTCATCATGTTCGGCATAGAAATTTAAGCAAAAACCATGCGGAAGTAGTTCAGGCATGCTCAAAATCAGAATAAGCGTCTTGGAAGTAGACCGATTAAAACTTTGAAAAAAATAGGTTTGAAGATCAAAACACTGAAAAATGAACCCCAGGATAGTGGCAAACAATTTATGAAAATTTCAGCAAATGCCGACATGGTTTTTGGTTGAATACCATCTGGCACCAAGCTTTTCAATTTGCAACAATGGTGGATTCAAAGAAAAAAAAATCAAATTTTCAACCTCTTAGAAGCAATTCTCTCATCACAATCATCTTAGTTTCCAAAAAAAAATTCCACTCAAACCATTTTCCTTCCTTCTACTCTCAACTAACCCACACAAATTCAAATAAAAATAAATACACACTAATTTATCCCCAAATACTTAACATTTTACTAATTATAATTAATCAATAATCTACGATTAGTGGGGGCTAGATTAGGAATTAAAAAAATAATTACATAGGGGGTCACCCAGAATTGCTATTGGGACACCGTTTTTGTCATGTAGCTATATCCCCCAATTAATTCCCATATCCCCCAATTGCGTGTTCTTAATTATTTATTGTTCCTTAACCAACATAATTAAGCAGGAAAATCCTCGCGGGACGCAGCTAGCCACATAGCCCTCAATCGGCCAGATATTTCCGCGAAGGATTTTGGTCGATTCTTCAGGTCATGAGCCCAACACTTCTGCATTAAGTCTTCCCATTCGGGATCATCAAAGTTTATGCACCTATTGTCCATAGGCACGGAAGGCGTTCCGCCAGTACATATTTTCCACATTACGATTCCAAAACCAAAAATGTCAACCTGCCATAATATGAAAACTGTGTGTATTATTGAGCGTGTGAAAGATTACAAGTGAAGTTGAAGTCATGAGATCCAGCATTTATATATCTTACCTTCTTATGACAAACATTGTCGTTCCTGGCATTTAAGAGTTCAAGGGCCGTCCATGGCAGTGATTCAGCAACTTCGTGCCTTCTTTCGGAACCGAACATACAAATATCACCGATCTATTAAAATTAAAATGTATATTAATTTCCAAGTGTATTTGACGCAAGCATTGAATAGACAAAAAAAAAAAAAAAAAACTTTATCACCTTGCATGTGGGGTCTATACCATAGTCGAAGTCTTCTGTATCATAGTTCAAGTCTTTTATTAACATATTAGTATACTTGAAATCAATGAGCGCAATGATTTCTGGAATGCAAAAATCGTAATTTCGTTGTTGCATCGAGAGCAATCTCCAGTCTTTGTTTTCTGATGAGGGGACTGCAGAAAAAATATTAAAAATAAGATTCACATATCAACCAGTTTTATAGTCTAAGAATATAATTGTTAACCGGCACTGCATTGTTAGATAATGTCTGAACGAGAAACCAGGAACTAATTCGGTCACCATTTTGAGGCCCTCTCGGGCATCTTTCACTACCCCATAGAGTTGCACAACGTGTGGATTATTAATGGAGTCAACTGTCAAGGATGTCGATCTCTTGCCAAAAATGATTTTGTACGGTGGTAATGAGCTGTTGAAATAAGAAAAAAAATCCCTTTAGAAAGCAAAAGATCACAGATGAGACGGAGACTTACGATTTTCGTCTTTTTAATCAATCTTGTTAAATGGGATGAAGGAATTATTGGAGGGGTTGAACCTAATAGGACAACAAGGAATTATGAAGGAATTATTAGTGTTGATAATCTAGTTTAGTGTTAATGATTAAGTTTCACTTATATTAACTTTAAATCAAAACAAAATCAGAGATTTTAGAGTTAAAAAAAAAAAAATAGAGGTGAAGAAAATAAAAAGTTTTGTGATATTTTTGAAACCCTACGTTTTGATTCACTCAACCAAAATGAGTGATTCCGGTGACAAATTTGAGATGGCTGAATCTCTATATGATAGAGAAAACAAATACTACATACCACTTGATGGAGATCCGGATATGGAGTATTTTTTAGACGGTAGAGATGTTTTGACCCGAAGTGAAGGTTAATTTCAATAGATTGAAGAAATTAACCAAGAAAGTGAAGAACCAGAGCCTGAAAATGACCGGGTATACTTCTAAATTAGTTCCCATTAGCTTTTTGTTGCTCAAAATTATCTTAAGTACGTATAAAAATCAAAACTTTTACATTTTCAGAGGAACTTAAGGTTGGTATTTTGCTCGTAACCAACCGTAACTCTTAGTTACGGTTCGTAAAAGATGAACTACCAACCGTAACTGGTTAAATTTGAGGAAAACCCAATCGTAATACCAGTTACGGTTGGTAACGAATTTCTCGAGATGAATCGTAACTAAGTTACGGTTGTTAATGTCGTTAAGTTTTTACCACCCGTAACATATCATGTGCATGGAAGTATATACTGCACTATTTACGGTTGGTAATCTGGAAATCGGTACCAACCGTAACTCCTTTTATGGTTCATTTTAGAATTTAGTTTCTAACCGTGAATGGCTCTGTATGTTTTCAAATTATTGTTACGGTTGGAAATGTGTAACTACGATATGTTTGATGTATTTACGATTTGTAAGTAGAGGATCGTGACCAACCGTAAGTTGATTTCGGTTCATATTGGATTATAATCTTGAACCGTAACTGATGTACGGTTCGTTTCTGTGACGGCCCGAAAATTTTTTCCCTTCCAGTCGGCCGTGGAGTTCGGTCAACTAACAAGTTCCAAATTCTCCGAACTGCCATTTGGGGTGAAAACAGTTTGTAAACAAGAGTAAATTATGAGTTATTAAACAATACATGAAAAATTATTTGTATTATCAGAACAGTTAACCATAAAGTGTGGAAATACAAATTATTGACATGAAACTATTTAAACTTGACCCACACTTATTAATTATAATACTCATTTTACAAATACAACTTCAAGAAGAGAGAGTAACTCTTTTTACAAAGCAAATTAGAAGGAAACTACAACAGTACGTAAAGATAGAATCGTTTTTCATAAGCCAACCCAGATACATATGAATATATATGAACACAAAGTGATGTACTCACTTTGACCCCCAAAGCTCAAGGAACCAAGCTTAAGAAAGCTTACTACCTCAAGTCGACCTCAAACTCTATGGAAAACAAAACAAAACAAAAGGGTGAGCCACAGCCCAGTAGAGAGTTAACGAAACGATAACACGAGTATAAAGAATGCCCAAATACGATAAGGATAAGATATCAAATCGAATAAAGCATAAACAATGCGTTAAGTTGTTGAGCACATCCAAATCGAAGTATCAAATACCTTACAAAGCCAATACACAATCGAAATCATCTTAAACCAGTGAGTTCGCAATAACAGACTGTGATAGTCCGAATAACCAATTGTCGTTGTTTATCAGAAAACTAACCAATCGTACCGGACGATCTTCCGCAGGTTTGTGGGACCGAAAAACTCATCAGTAGTGTTCACAATCAAAAGGATGCTCAACGCAATTCATAAATAGTTCACAAACATCGTTAAATACGAGTATTGAACAAATCATCAACAAGTTTTTATTCATAAACCATGAAAGAAACTTACCTTGGCTTACCATGTATAAGAAAAGATCGTTAAATCCAAGGATGTATCAAACATAAAGTTGGGAAAAAATAAGAATCGATAAATGCATCAACTCAATGAATTTGTGCTACAAAATCCGTTCTCAACCAAATGCGTTTTAAACCATTTAAACTCATAAATATCCATGGGGTTTGATGAAAGACAAACTCAACCAATCTTCTCATTTTATAAAATATATAAGACATGTGTTCATGTAAAAACTAACACCAAAAGAATACATTCAATAGATCAAAGAACTAAAGACGTAAGTATAAAACAACAATACAATTTTTCCAAATTTGATTCTGATGCATTTTCAAAGAATTGTCTAGACTTCGTTAGACAATGAAAATGAGCGTTCTTGGCTCATTTTGAAGAATTTAAGATAAGCTTTCACATAAAACTGATAGGAAAAAATAATAAATTCTATAGCTGTGTAAAAGTACCTCAACAAAACTGGACAGAACTTACGTTTTTCAGAAATCGCAGTTTCAGCAGTCTATATTCAAAAAATTCGTGCAAAATTCATTACCCAACAAAATTAAGCAAATTTGGTTTCGTTAGAAAGACTATAAATCCCACTTTGACATAAAAATGATAATAAAATATAATAAGGTACATAGGTGTATTAAAATATCTCAACAAAACAGGACATAATTCAAGTTCTCCAGAAATTTCAGTTTCAACATTCTATGTTCAAAAATTCGTACAAAATTCATTACAAAAGGAAATTCAGTGAATTTGGTACCATTAGAAAGCTAAGAAACCCCACTTTAACATAAAAATGATAAACAAAGTTAATTAGGTACATAACTATGTTTAAATCTCTCTACAAAACAGGACAGAAGTGCTGTCCTTCAGAAAATTCAGTTTTGATAGTCTGAAATCAAAAATTCGTAGAAAAATCATTGTTCAATGGAATTTAGCAAACTTGGTGTCGTTAGAAAGCTGAGAGAATTATCTTACACATAAAAATAGTATATAAGAATATTTTAAAGTACTATCCATACGGAAAGGTCATAGCTACTGGGTTGTGGCTCACCCTTTTGTTTTGTTTTTCACAGAGTTTGAGGTCGACTTGAGGTAGTAAGCTTTTTTAAGCTTAGTGCATTGAGATTTGGGGGTCAAAGTGATTACATCACTTTGTGTTCATATATATTCATATGTATCTGGATTGGCTTATGAAAAACGATTCTATCTTTACGTACTGTTGTAGTTTCCTTCTAATTTGTTTTGTAAAAAGAGTTACTCTTTCTTCTTGAAGTTGTTGTTTGTAAAAAGAGTATTATAATTAATAAGTGTGGGTCAATTTTAAATAGTTTCATGTCAATAATTTGTATTTTCACACTTTATGGTTAACTGTTTTAATAATACGAATAATTTTTCATGTATTTTTTAATAACTCATAATTTACTCTTGTTTACAAACTGTTTTCACCCCAAATGGCATCTCGGAGAATTTGGAACTTGTTAGTTGACCGAACTCCATGGCCGACTGGAAGGGAAAAATTCTTCGGGTAGTCACAGTTGGTATCAGAGCATATGTTTCGATTTCCTTTGGGATTTTCTTTGTTTTGCATAAGTGCTTTCCGCAATTTCACTCAGTTTTGTTTGGAAATTTTGGTATTGAAACATTGATTTCATTAAAGGTTTTGAAAAAGTGTTAAGAATTTCTTTATTTTCTGAAATGTTAGAAAAACAACCAGATACCATGATATGTATATGATTGGGTTGTTAGTAATGAGTAGTTACCTTTTTCAAGTTTGTTTTGTTGATTCCGATTAGTGCAAGTTCAGCGCTTTTTGCTTCATCTAAGAAGAAGAATGGTCTCAATAAGGGAATTGAGATTCTACAACATAAAAGACGATCAAATTTTTGGACGTGATTTGGCAATATGACAACTTCGAAGAGACATCTTGGGAACTAGAATCCGAGATCCGCGAGAATTTTCTGGAGTTACAAGGAGGTAACGTCCGTTAGTCTCTTTCTTTGTTTTGAATTTCGGGACGAAATTCTATTTAAGTGGGTAATTATTTAATACTCGCGTTCTTTTTTTTTAATAAAATATTAGGGTGCGAACCCAATCCATTTGGATTGGAAGATTAAATATAGCGCAATGTGGTGCATGAATCTAGTAATTGTTATATTTCAGTTGAGAAAAACTTGGTTTTTGTTTGAGAAAATTATATTTCTCTTTGTGTGAGCCTGCCCGTAGGGTGTATCAGTAGTAATATAGTCTTTTTATACTCGAATTTGTGTCAAATTGACACTCACCAAGTTTATGTGTCATGTTTAAGTCAAAAGAGGGGAATTTCAGTCTTTTATCTATCTTAATTAATATAAAACTTTCACTGCTGATTTTTATGAAGATACGAGTTCTTTATCTTCAATTTCAAGTTTCTTCTTCCTACAACAGAAAACTTTTCATTAAACTCAAAACTTGATTTTGAAGCTTTATATACATCGTTTGATCGATTGGCTTGTTTTGGTTCCTTTGGAAGCTTTAATTGCACAAAAGGTAAGGGGAAAATTCTTAATTCAAACTGTTTTGAATTCACTCTAATGAAATTGTATTCTCTGATTTCATGTTTAATCTAATTCATGTTCCTAAGAAACGTTGTAAGATGGATTTGTGATATTTTTAGTTATTGAATGTTTGTTCTCATTGATTTCAATTTAGGGTTCATGAATTAAGTTAGGGATTTCATCTAACTTGATCTTTAAATTATTTTATGTTTAAAACTATCCATGGGTTCTTTCAATTTCATAGAAATCATTTCTTCTTTTTGGAATTTGATACATGGGGATTCTTTTTCGTTTAAGTTTCTTTTTATGAAGGATTGTTTTCAATTCTCAAATAATTTGGTCATGTTGATGTTTAATCTTAATTGTAATTGCTTTGAATTTAATTAGGTTGTTAAATTAGGTATTTGGTTTCCATCTTGTTGTCTTGAAACATCAATTTCACTTTTAAACAATCTCATAAATTTGTTTGAAAACTGAAATTCTGAAACCCCTACAACTGTACTGTTTTTCTATGACCATTCTGTGGATACGTACTACAAAATATTCTCATATACTATTTCTATGTGTTATAGAATTCTCTCATCTTTCTAACGACACCAAGTTTGCTAAATTCAGTTGAACTATGATTTTTCTACGAATTTTTGATTTCAGACTATCAAAATTGAATTTTCTGAAGGACAGCACTTATGTCCTGTTTTGTAGAGAGATTTAAACATAGTTATGTACCTCATTAACTTTGTTTATCATTTTTATGTTAAAGTGGGGTTTCTTAGCTTTCGAATGGTACCAAATTCACTGAATTTCATTTTGTACGAATTTTTGAACATAGAATGTTGAAACTGAAATTTCTGGAGAACTTGAATTATGTCCTGTTTTGTTGAGATATTTGAATACACCTATGTACCTGATTATATTTGCTTATCATTTTTATGTCAAAGTGGGCTTTCTAGTCTTTCTAACGAAACCAAATTTGCTTATTTTCGTTAGGTAATAAATTTTGCAAGAATTTTTGAATATAGACTGCTGAAACTGCGATTTCTGAAAAACGTAAGTTCTGTCCAGTTTTGTTGAGGTACTTTTACACAGCTATAGAATTTATTATTTTTTCCTATCAGTTTTATGTGAAAGCTTATCTTATATTCTTCAAAATGAGCCAAGAACGCTCATTTTCATTGTGTAACGAAGTCTAGACAATTCTTTGAAAACAGACTCGTAATCTGAAATTTCGGAAAAATTGTATTGTTGTTTTATACTTACGTCTTTAGTTCTTTGAGCTATTGAATGTATTCTTTTGGTGTTAGTTTTTACATGAACATATGTCTTATATATTTTCTAAAATGAGAAGATTGGTTGAGTTTGTCTTTCATCAAACCCCATGGATATTTATGAGTTTAAATGGTTTAAAACGTTTTGGTTGAGAAGCAGTTTTGTAGCACAAATTCATTGAGTTGATGCATTTATCGATTCTTATTTTTCCCAACTTTATGTTTGATTCATCCTTGGATTTAACGATATTTTCTTATACATGGTAAGCCAAGGTAAGTTTCTTTCATGGTTTATGAATAAAAACTTGTTGATGATTTGTTCAATACTCGTATTTAACGATGTTTGTGAACTATTTATGAACTGCGTTGAGCATCCTTTTGATTGTGAACACTACTGATGAGTTTTTTGGGCCCACAAGGGGCGATCCATATTAATGGTGACCTGCGGAAGATCGTCCGGTACGATAGGTTAGTTTTCTGATAAACAACGACAATTGGTTATTCGGACCATCACAATGCATTATTGCAACTCCTTTGGTTTAAGATGATTTCGATTGTGTATTGGCTTTGTAAGGTCTTTGATACTTCGATTTGGATGTGCTCAACAACTTAACGTATTGTTTATGCTTTATTCGATTTGATATCTTATCGTTATCATATTTGGCATTCTTTATACTCGTGTTATCGTTTCGTTAACTCTCTACTGGGCTGTGGCTCACCCTTTTGTTTTGTTTTGTTTTCCACAGAGTTTGAGGTCGACTTGAGGTAGTAAGCTTTCTTAAGCTTGGTTCCTTGAGCTTTGGGGGTCAAAGTGAGTACATCACTTTATGTTCATATATATTCATATGTATCTGGGTTGGCTTATGAAAAACGATTCTATCTTTACGTACTGTTGTAGTTTCCTTCTAATTTGTTTTGTAAAAAGAGTTACTCTCTCTTCTTGAAGTTGTTGTTTGTAAAATGAGTATTATAATTAATAAGTGTGGGTCGAGTTTAAATAGTTTCATGTCAATAATTTGTATTTCCACACTTTATGGTTAAGCTTTACGATAATACAAATAATTTTTCATGTATTGTTTAATAACTCATAATTTACTCTTGTTTACAAACTGTTTTCACCCCAAATGGCGATTCGGAGAATTTGGAACTTGTTAGTTGACCGAACTCCACGGCCGACTGGAAGGGAAAAAAATTTCGGGCCGTCACAGTTGGTATCAGAGCATATGTTTCGATTTACTTTGGGATTTTATTTGTTTTGCATGAGTGCTTTCCGCAATTTAACTCAGTTTTGTTTGGAAATTTTGGTATTGAAACATTGATTTCATTAAAGGTTTTGAAAAAGTGTTAAGAATCTATTTATTTTATGAAGTGTTAGAAAAACAACCAGATACCATGATATGTATATGATTGGGTTGTTAGTAATGAGTAGTTACCTTTTTCAAGTTTGTTTTCTTGATTCCGATTAGTGCAAGTTCAACGCTTTTTGCTTCAGCTAAGAAGAAGAATGGTCTCAATAAGGGAATTGAGATTCTACAACATAAAAGGCGATCAAATTTGTGGACGTGATTTGGCAATATGACAACTTCGAAGAGACAACTTGGGAACTAGAATCCGAGATCCGCGAGAATTGTCTCGGAGTTACAAGGAGGTAACGTTCTTTAGTCTTTTTCTTTGTTTTGAATTTCGGGACGGAATTCTTTTTAAGTGGGTAATGATGTAATACCCGCGTTCGTTTTTTTTTAATAAAATATTAGGGTGCGAACCCAATCCATTTGGATTGGAAGACTAGATATAGCGCAGTGTGGCGCGTGAAATCTAGTAATTGTTATATTTCAGTTAAGAAACACTTGGTTTTTTTTTGAGAAAATTATATTTCTCTTTGTGTGAGCCTGCCCGTAGGGTGTATCGGTAGTAAGATAGTCTTTTTATACTCGAATTTGTGTCAAATTGACACTCACCAAGTTTATGTGTCATGTTTAAGTCAAAAGAGGGGCATTTCGGTATTTTATTTATCTTAATAAAACTTTCATTGCTGATTTTTATGAAGATACGCGTTCTTTCTCTTCAATTTCAAGTTCTTCTTCTTCCTACAACAGAAAAATTTTCATTAAACTCAAAACTTGATTTTGAAGCTTAATATACATCGTTTGATCGACTGGCTTGTTTTGGTTCCTTTGGAAGCTTCAATTGCACAAAAGGTAGGGGGAATTCTTACTTCAAATTGTTTTGAATTCACTCTGATGAAATTGTATTCTCTGATTTCATGTTAATCTAATTCATGTTCCTAAGAAACGTTGTAAGATGGATTTGTGATATTTTAAGCTATTGAATGTTTGTTCTCATTGATTTCAATTTAGGGTTCATGAATTAAGTTGGGGTTTTCATCTAACTTGATATTTAAATTACTTTACGTTTAAAACTATCCATGGGTTCTTTCAATTTCATAGAAATCATTTCTTCTTTTTGGAATTTGATACATGGGAATTCTTTTTCGTTTAAGTTTTTTTTTTTTATGAAGGATTGTTTTCAATTCTCAAATAATTTGGTCATGTTGATGTTTAATCTTAATTGTGCTTGATTTGAATTTAATTAGGTTGTTAAATTGGGTATTTGGTATCCATCTTGTTGTCTTGAAACATCAATTTCACTTTTAAACAATCTCATGAATTTGTTTGGCCAAATTAAAACCTAGAATCAGAATGTTAAAGCGATAACACGAGTATAAAGAATGCCCAAATACGATAACGATAAGATATCAAATCGAATAAAGCATAAACAATGCGTTAAGTTGTTGAGCACATCCAAATCAAAGTATCAAAGGCCTTACAAATCCAATACACAATCGAAATCATCTTAAACCAGTGAGTTCGCAATAATCTACTGTGAGGGTCCGAATAACCAATTGTCGTAGTTTATTAGAAAACTAACCTATCATCCAGGACGATCTTCCGCAGTTCACCATTAATATGTGTCGCCCCTTGTGGGCCCGAAAAACTCATCAGTAGTGTTTACAATCAAAAGGATGCTCAACGTTGTTCATAAATAGTTCACAAACATCGTTAAATACGAGTATTGAACAAATCATCAACAAGTTTTCATTCATAAACCATGATAGCAACTTACCTTAGCTTACCATGTATAAGACAAGATAATAAAATCTAAGGATGTATCAAACACAAACTTGGGCAAAAATAAGAATCGATAAATGCATCAACTCAATGAATTCGTGCGACAAAATTCGTTCTCAACCAAATGCGTTTTAAACCATTTAAACTCATAAATATCCATGGGGTTTGATGAAAGACAAACTCAACCAATCTTCTCATTTTAGAAAAAATAGAAGACATGTATTCATGTAAAAACGAACCCCAAAAGAATACATTCAATATCTCAAAGAACTAAAGACGTAAGTATAAAACAACAATACAATTTTTCAAAATTTGATTCAGAGCCTGTTTTCAAAGAATTGTGTAGACTTCGTTACACAATGAAAATGATCGTTTCTTGTCTCATTTTGAAGAATATAAGATAAGATTTCACATAAAACTGATAGGAAAAATTAATAAATTTTTAGCTGTGTAAAAGTACCTCAACAAAACTGGACAGAACTTACGTTTTTCAGAAATCGCAGTTTCGGCAGTCTATATTCAAATATTCGTGCAAAATTCATTACCCAACGGAATTCAGCAAATTTGGTTTCGTTAGAAAGATTAGAAAGCCCACTTTGACATAAAAATGATAAGCAAAGATAATCAGGTACATAGGTGTATTCAAATATCTCAACAAAACAGGACATAATTCAAGTTCTCCAGAAATTTCAGTTTCAACATTCTATGTTCAAAAATTCGTACAAAATTCATTACAAAATGAAATTCAGTGAATTTGGTACCATTAGAAATCTAAGAAACCCCACTTTAAAATAAAAATGATAAACAAAGTTAATGAGGTACATAACTATGTTTAAAACTCTCTACAAATAGAGACAGTAGTGTTGTCCTTCGAAAATTCATTTTGATAGTCTGAAATCAAAATTGAAGAAAATCATAGTTCAACGGAATTTAGCAAACTTGGTGTCGTTAAAAAGTGAGAGAATTCTCTTACACATAAAAATAGTATATGAGAATATTTTAAAGTACGTATCCATACGGAAAGGTCATAGAAAAGCAGTACAGTTGCAGGGGTTTCAGAATTTCAGTTTACAAACAAATTCATGAGATTGTTTAAAAGTGAAATTGATGTTTCAAGACAACAAGATGGATACCAAATACCTAATTTAACAACCTAATTAAATTCAAATCAAGCACAATTAAGATTAAATATCAACATGACCAAATTATTTGAGAATTGAAAACAATCCTTCTTAAAAAGAAACTTAAACGAAAAAGAATTCCCATGTATCAAATTCCAAAAAGAAGAAATGATTTCTATGAAATTGAAAGAACCCATGGATAGTTTTAAACGTAAAATAATTTAAATATCAAGTTAGATGAAATCCCCAACTTAATTCATGAACCCTAAATTAAAATCAATGAGAACAAACATTCAATAGCTTAAAAATATCACAAATTCATCTTACAAATGTTTCTTAGAACATGAATTAGATTAAACATGAAATCAGAGAATACAATTTCATCAGAGTGAATTCAAAACAATTTGAATTAAGAATTATCCCCCTACCTTTTGTGCAATTGAAGCTTCCAAAGGAACCAAAACAAGCCAATCGATCAAACGATGTATATTAAGCTTCAAAATCAAGTTTTGAGTTTAATGAAAAAAAAATTGTTGTAGCAAGAAGAAGAACTTGAAATTGAAGAGAAAGAACTGAATATCTTCATAAAAATCAGCAGTGAAAGTTTTATTAAGATAAATAAAAGACCGAAATGCCCCTCTTTTGACTTAAACATGACACATTAACTTGGTGAGTGTCAATTTGACACAAATTCGAGTATAAAAAGACTATATTACTACCGATACACCTACGGGCAGGCTCACACAACGAGAAATATAATTTTCTCAAACAAAAACCAAGTGTTTCTCAACTGAAATACAATAATTACTAGATTTCACGCACCACATTGCGCTATATCTAGTTTTCCAATCCAAATGGATTGGGTTCACACCCTAATATTTTATTAAAAAAAGAACTCGGGTATTACGGTTTCTATGCTTTTATTACCAACCGTAACTGCATATATGTTGTCATTTTGTTGCCTCGTTTACACTAATGTGGGTATATTTTTGTCCAGGTCGTGGATGTACCTCTCCTAATGGATGAACAACCTTTAGCAAATGAAGTTCTCACCGAAGATTTTAGCTTTCATTATTTAACCGAGGAGACATGGGAGGAGAAAGATGATGCAAAGCAGTGGGCTAGAGAATGAGGCAAGTTGATCATGTGCATCGTAGTTTGTAATGGTTTCACTAATTGAAAAAGCGGGGGTCTAACAACCACACCCAATATTTCGTTTGTCAATCTGAATAGACAAACTCCAATATACTTTCAAGAGAATCAACTAGACATTTAGACTCAATATAGAGAAAAGTATATCAAAGAGTTTTATATCTCTATTTCTTAATTCAATCCAAATCAGCAAATAGGAATTTGCGAACCCGATTGAATATAAGATAAATAACATGAACGGTACCAAATACCAATGTTCAAGGATCAATCAATTTCAATCAACAACCAAAGGTTGGATTTCCCAATTGATCGATTCAACGCACAAACTGTGATATTTCAATTATATGACAAAATATAATGCGGAAAAGAAATAACACAGACACCATAAGTTTTGTTAACGAGGAAACCTCAAATGCGAGAAAAACCCCTAGACCTAGTCCATATTTGAACACTACATCATATTAAGCGCTAGGACACTAGCCTACTACCAATGAACTTCAGACTGGAATGTAGTTGAGTCCTAATTAATCTCACACTGATTCAAGGTACAATTATGCTCCTTACGCCTCTGATCCCAGCAGGATACTACGCACTTGGTTCCCTTAGCTGATGTCACCCACA
The DNA here is from genome assembly GCA_023531295.1 of Papaver armeniacum. Classification (NCBI taxonomy): domain Eukaryota; kingdom Viridiplantae; phylum Streptophyta; class Magnoliopsida; order Ranunculales; family Papaveraceae; genus Papaver; species Papaver armeniacum. Next base: position 41,664 of record JAJJWW010002639.1, on the reverse strand, counting down.
ACCAAGAGTTGCTACGACCCAAAGTCGAAGAATTAATAAACAAATCTGTCTCACACAAAAAAGTCTATTGGAATAGATAATCTGTCTCCCACATAAATACCTATGAGGTTTGTTCCCTATTTTGATAAATCAAGGTGAATAGGAACCAATTGATATACCGGACTTATATTTCCGAAGAACAGCCTAGAAATATCAATCACCTCACAATAATCTCAATCGGTTAATGAAACAAGATATTGTGGAATCACAAACGATGAGACGAAGATGTTTTTGTGACTACTTTTCAATCTTAGCTATCGGAGATAAATCTCAAGCAAATCTTATCAAAGAAAGTACTCAATCACGATAATAAAAGTAAGATCAGAACACGCAACTACAGAGAAAATAGTTGTGTCTGACTTTACAATCCCAATGAAGTCTTTAAGTCGTTAACCTACAGGGTTTTGTGAAAAACCTAAGGTTAAAGGAGAATCGACTCTAGCTTATGAAACTAGTAACACATAGGAGGTGTGGGGATTAGATTTCCCAGTTGCTAGAGTTCTCTTTTATATAGTTTTCAAATCAGGGTTTGCAATCTAAGTTACCTTGGTAACAAAGCATTCAATATTCACCGTTAGATGAAATCCTGATTAGACTCAAGATAATATATTTCAACCGTTAGATCGAACTTAGATTGTTATACACAAATGAAATGTACCCTCATTTAGGTTTATATAACCGTACATAAACTTGTACACCATGTTGGATCAATATTAGTTAACCGAGGTTAGCTATATGAACACTCCCATATTAACCTTATTCATCTTAACCATAACTAGTTCAAATGACTCAAATGAAACTAGTTAAAGAGTTGTTCAATTGCTATATTCTCATAGATGTATACAAGAACACAATTGAAGCAAAATCGGTTTTATTCACTCGAATCAATCATGAACATTATAGCCATGGTTTGCAAAGAATGCATTCCTTAATATATAAACGTATTTGTTCATAATGAAACCGATTTTAGAACTTTAGCCATTCAAGTATACAAACGGGTACGCATACTTGAATAGCCGGACCAAGTTTGGTTTTAGACAGTATGCAAACATGTACGCATACCTCCAAAACCAGCAGAAAATTCCGGATACAAACCTACGCCAGTATGCGTACGGGTACGCGCACTTAGATTCCCGGACTTCTCAAACCAACATGTACGCATACTGGTATGCAGACTATGGTTCTCGGACATGGATCACATATATACAAGAGTGCACAACATGATTATAATCCAATGTTGGTTAAGTGTTATAAACTCTTATTTCAATCATTGAAACTTTCTTAGTGGATGACAATAGTCGTTTTCACACACTATTAGCATCAAAGCAATTTTCAAGTTATTGAAGTAATCATAACGAAACATTCCAAGTCTACACCTAATGATTGTATCACACAAACCATGTAAGATGTTACTCGACAATTTTCACATGATCATCTTTTGACTTTCATCAAGAATATAAGATGTACTTGGTTGAAGCGACTGCTTACCAACACATATTTCGAGTAATATGTAAGCAAGTTAAACTCAACTCGAAATCTTAAATGTGTATAACTGAAAACCATATAGTAATACGACTTATGTCTCAATATAGGAGATAGAGTAGAAATAGACTTTCAAGTGATAGATGAGTTTTAGTCTCCACATACCTTTGTTGACGGTGAAGTTCCACAAGCTCGCCTTAGTAGTTCTTCGTCTTCATTTGATGAACGTCGTGAAGTCTAATGCTCAACTACACAATCTATCCTAGTAGCTTCTCATCCAAATGCTTTATCTCCTTGCATTAAAGATAATGCAAAAAGAATGAGGTCATTCCGAGTTCGGACGAAGAAGTTGCGGCCAAAACGAGTTTACCGAATATCGACGTCTACAGGCCAGTATGCATACGGGTTTGCAAACGAATTTTCATGACCTGGAGCAGTACTCTAAGCAAATAAAAACACAAATATTGCTCAAGTTTATAGAAATACCTTTTTAGAAGAATCCAATCGAATTTTACAGCCTTACCGAACATAATCTGTATGCCCCAATTCTCGTGTTTGCCTCACCGTATACATAGCGGGGCATTCCTTGGTGAGGATGCACTTACAACACAATCAAGTTGTGTTGAGGTGAACAATATCTTGATCACCACAAGTGACTTTTGGATTATCATGAAAGAGATCGCTTTTAGAACCTTTCACATCCAAATCCATCTTTCTAAAGAATTTTTTAAGTTCCAACATCATGGATACTTCCTTTTCCATAGTCATGTAATTTTATGGGAGATCATTCCTTTTCACACTCAAAACATCATTGACTTTCTTTGATATCCACTTCTGAGTGAGTTTAGGTTCAACCGAAAACTTTTTCTCATTACTCTCTTCAAGAATTCTCGGAAGAGAATTGGATTGACTATTCTTTTGCAAGTTAGTCTTTCTCCAATTGGGAGCATCGGATCTTTTCTTCGTCTTTACGAAGTTATCCTTTTGATAATCATTACGATTGTGAAAACGTATGATGTTTATAAGAAAATCTAGGTTTATCATGCCAGTGATTCCTTTCCCTAAAGGTTGGACAGTTACAACCTGTAACGTTAAGGGGATTAGGCTTAACATATGATCTTGGTTTCACAACTTCTTGTGATGCCCAAACAAGAACATCATGAAGTTTCTCATTCCTTATACGGAAACGACATCTCCTTTCCTGGTGACCTTTATTTCCGTAATAGTGGCAAATATAAGGGATGTTATTACCTCGATCTGTGTGCTGACTTTGGAGGTTGATATACTTTTCTCTTTTGAACCTTAAATGCTTAGGTGAAGGTATTTCACTTTTTCCATCGGTGGAAACCTTTTGTTGAGAAGAATCACTAGCCTTGACAAATTTTACCTCTTTGCTAATACTTGGAGCATCTATTCCCTATAGCCCAATCCTCGTGTATCACGATGATTTTTACATGCTCCTAGCATAATGGTTAATTTGCTTGAACTAGTATTGAACTTTTTCAAGTCATCTTCCAACATCTTGATTTTATCAAGAGCAATTCTAAATCGGCCTCAATGCGTTTTTCTCGGCGAGAAAAAGTGCTTTCTCATCATCAAAACTTGCTTCTTGAGTTAATTCTTCCTTCAATTTACGCAAGTTTCTCTTCCAACAAAAAAGTATTTTTGATAAACATGATCACATTCAAGTGACTTTCTACCTAGGTTTTCCTCGGTATCTTTGAGGACCGATTCGCAAGAGTGATTCCGACCATAAAGACCTCCGTAAATCCTTTTTAATTTCTTGTTTTCTCAACAGAGAGGAGAGTCAGAAGAGGTGTGACATGAGAAGTTGTAATCTTTTTCATTTGCAACGAATCCAAAACTTAACATACTCTGAGACTTCCTCATCAACATCTCTATCAATAACTGAATCACCTTCATCGGAAAGTTCATCCAACTATTCTTCTAGGAGTGTTTCCCAATCAACAATTTTTACATCAAAAGAATGTTTAGATATTGACTTAGATGTGACAGTTCTCTCAGGTGAATCCAAGCTTTCGGAATCATCTGGTAATTTCTGAACTGGTACGTTATTAGAGATAGACTCGGCCATAATAATCAAATTGCTACAAACACATACTTATGAGGTCTTAAACGTGTTTGACCGCTCTGATACCAATTGAAAAAGCGATGGTCTAACAACCACACTCAATATTTCGTTTGGCAATTTGAATAGACAAACTCCAATATACTTTAAAGAGAATCAACTAGACAGTCATACTCAATCTAGAGAAAAGTATATCAAAGAGTTTTATATCTCTATTTCTTAATTCAATCCGCAATCAACAAATAGGAATTTGCGAGCCCGATTGAATATAAGATAAATAACTTGAATGGTACCAAAAACCAATGTTCAAGGATCAATCAATTTCAATCAACAACCAAAGGTTGGATTGGATTTCCCAATTGATCGATTCAATGCACAACCTGTGATATTTCAATTATATAACAAAATATAATGCGGAAAAGAAATAACACAGACACCGGAAGTTTTGTTAACGAGGAAACCGCAAATGCAGAAAAACCCCGACCTAGTCCACTTTGAACACCACAATCAGATTGTCCGCTCGTACACTAGCGTACTACCAATAAACTTCGGTGGAATGTAGTTGAACCCTAATCAATCTCACACTGATTAAAGGTACAGTCGTGCTCCTTACGCCTCTGATCCCAGCAGGATACTACACACTTGATTCCCTTAGCTTGTTAGAGCATTGCTCGGTCGAACTCGCATGCATTGCTATATAAAGCATATTTTTCAATGTTAGTGATCAAAACTATAAGTCTTGATTTCTAGCCTATTTATAGATGTCTTGGACTAGGACATATATAGTGTAGTTGAGCTTAGATTTCTCGGCGTTCATCATTTGAAGACGAAGAACTACTAAGGGGAGCTTGTGGAACTTCTTCGACAAAAGGTATGTGGAGACTTAAACTCATCTATCACTTGGAAAGTCTATTTCTACTATATCTCCTATATTGAGACATAAGTCATTATACGATATAGTTTTCTACTATACACATTTGAGATTTCGGGAAATGGTATATCTCAAACACATATTTCTCGAAATATGTGTTGGCAAGCTTTCACTTTAGCCATGTTCATCTTTACTCGTAACGAAAGTCATGTTGACATTTCAATAACATGAAAATTGCTTCGAGGCTAATAGTGTGTGAAAACGGCTATTATCATTATAGAAGAATGTTTCAATGATTGGAATGTAGAGTTTATAATGTAACCATCTTTGGATATAAGCATATATAGTGTGTTCGCACATTAGTGTATAAATCCATGAACCGGGAGCCAAGTGTATGCATATGTGTGTATACGAATTTGGTGAAGGAGACAAGATAAGTATGCGTACAAGATAAGTAGGCTAATAGTGTGTGAAAACGGCTATTATCATGTACGCATACTGGCGGAAGATTTCGAACCGAAAACATCTGTTGGGTTTGGGAATTACAAACTCCTAAACTAGCCACCACATACGCACACTGGCAGAAGTTTTCAAACCGAGAATTAGAAACAACAATATCAGATCACGCAACTACAAAGAGAATACTTTCGTCACAATCCCAATGAAGTCTCGGTTCGAAAACTTCTGCCAGTATGCATATGTGTACGCATACTTAAGGTGAATAGTTTAGGAGTTTGTAATTCCCAAACCCAGCAGACACACATTTGCATACACTTGGCTCCCGGTTCATGGATTTATACACTAATGTGTGAACACACTATATATGCTTATATCCAAAGATGGTTACATTATCAACTCTACGTTCCAATCATTGAAACATTCTACTTTGATAACCAAGCTACAATTACGGCAGAGTTATCTCACAACCGGTTGAAGAAGAAACTTCATAGTTCTAATGGTGGGTTAGTTACGGTATTCGAAGCCATGGATGTGTATTTCCGCCGTGATAAAGTTACATAGTCTTTTGAAAAAAGCTGAAGTAAAAAACACACCAAATGGTTAGACAATATGTGGCTAAGGGTTCATTTGCTTCTTTTTAGTATATCTTCAAATGAATTGGTAGTTGATGATGATGGAGTAGTTCGTTTACATCTTCTAAGTATGTGTTCGCATGAATTGGAAGTTGATGATGATGGATTTGACATCTTCGAATGCAAAAATGAATAATGGAGAAAGATTTCTTTCAATAAGGCAGTGTATGATATAGAATAGGCTATATCCTCTTTATATACACAAGGGACCAACGACTATAATTTTCAACAAAAAAAAAAGCCGTTTGCGGCAAGAACCGGATTATATAGAGACATGTAAGTCCGATTGTGAAGTTGGAATAATTGGAAATAGCTACCTTTCCATAATCGGTTTATATATGAGGCACATAAAAACCGATTCTAGATTTCTCTACAAATCCAAGCTTGGGACCAGAATCGATTTACGTGTGCATTAGCATAAACCGATTGTGGTTGATATTCATCATATCAACCCTGAATAGGTTTATATAGGTGTACAAAAAAAAAAATTGATTCCTATGAACATCAACAACAATCAGTTAACGCTAATGCACACATAAATCGATTCTGGGTTGATTTTCCGAAAATTTGATGAGTAAATTTTAGAGATTTAGAGTTAAATCATTGTTGAGTTTTTCTTAAAAGGAACGGATTAAAGGGATTTAACTCAATTACTTGAATTATTTGTTTTCAAATTTTCTTTCAAAACCCAAAAGAAAATGAAAATTCAATTGTTGTTTGTAATTGATTAGGTTTTAGTTTTTGATTTTGATGGAAATTAAAAAAAAGTTTGAGTTTGATTAGAAATTTTTGAATTTTTTAATTGAGTGATTATGATTTTTTATTTTTATTTGGTTTAGAATGATTAAGGTTTCTTTAGAGGGTAATTTAATATTTTATCATATTTTAGACACCCCATATCCCTTTCTCTGGTTTGGTTGAAGAAATTCATAGGCCCCAAAGAAACACAATATGCCCCGAACTAGCAAGGTAAAAGGACACATTGTCTTAAAAGATGAAGGGGACACAATATCATTTAGAGGTCTGAAACCGATCCAATCAAAATATTTACTCCAAACAGGCCAAACAAATCTAGAAGAAAAGATGGTAAGTGGTTTCAAAATCTTGATCATACAAAAACACCCTGGATGACTACATAAACCTTTTCGGTAAAGAGATTCATGAAGATTAAGTTTGTTGTGACACATTTTCCACAAAAAGAATTTTATTTTATGTGGACATTTCAGCTTCCACAAGAACTTCCAGTCCAAATTTCTATCCGGGAAACCATCACTTTTGGAGTTCAAATAATGATAGGCCTCCTTTACCGTAACCTCGCCACTCTTACCTCTAGACCAGATAGGTATATATTTAACATTATCACTAGATAAAAGGATAAACTTAATTTTCTCACAAATTCCAGCAGTCACTAAGTTCTGAATACTACTTAGATTCTAGTCTTTAGAGTTAATGTCAATGATGTCATTAACTCGCATGTTAAGACAACAAAACCATCTAGATTAACAAGTGCAGAGATAGGTAAGTCGCCAATCTAGGGATCGTACCATAGATTCACATCCTTACCATCTTCAATGCACCATCTGAGGCTCTCCCTAATAACATTCTTACCCTTGACTATACTCTTCCAGCTAGTAGAGCTTCCTTTAGTAGCAGTGCATGACCAAAATTCACCGTCCTTGATGTATTTAACATGAAGCAACCTAGACACATCAGATAAAGGGTTATCAAAAATTATCCAAGCCATCTTGTCTAGAAGAGCCAAATTACGAATCTCTAAATCCCTTAACCCAATACCTCCATTCTCATGAAGGCTACAAATTATACTCCACTTAATCTTATGCATCTTAGTACTATCCTTATCCCCTCCCCATAGAAAATTCCTCATATACTTGTTGATCTTGTTAAAAAGGCCTTTTGGTAACTTAAGCATCGACATGACATGATTAATAACAGGGCCCAATACAGATTTAAGAAGGGTAGTCCTACCAGCAATGTTAAGATTCTCCGCCTTCCATCCCTGCAATCTATTCTCAATTTTTTCTCTCAAATCAATATAAGTTTTCTCACTTATTCTTCCCCATTGTAACAGTATACCTAAATACTTTCCTGTCTTAGAAGCTACCTGAACATTAAGCGCTCTAGCCATACCCTTAGTGAAACTTCTACCCAAATTACAAGAAGTAATAAGGGTAGACTTGGATTCACTAATGATCTGGCCTGACCATCTACAAAATTATCCAAGATGATTTTCAAATTACAGGCATTCTTATAATTGGCTTTCAAAAAAATTATACTGTCATTCGCATATAGAGAATGGGAAATAATAGGACCCTCTGGCTACAACAAAACCGTCAATTGACCTATTATCAATTCCCTGGTGAATCATCCTAGATAAAGTTTCAAGAAACAAAATAAAAATGAAAGGAGACAAAGGGTCCCCTTGTCGAATACCATTAGATGGTTGAAAACTAGTACTAGGTGATCCATTGATAAGGACTTGAAAAGAAACGGTTTGTATACTTTTCATTATTCAGCTGATGAAGCTAAGGTCAATTCCAATGCAATCAAGAACATGAGCCTATCATAAGCTTTGTCAAAGTCAAGCTTCAAGGACATCCAACCCTTGGTGCCCTTCTTATGCTTGAAAGAATGTAAAATCTCATTGCAAATAACAACGGAATCAAAAATGGACCTACCACAGACAAAAGCATGCTGGTTGGCAGAGATCAAATTACCAAGAAGAAGTCTGAGCCCGTTTGCTAAGATTTTTGTTATAATCTTCATAACAAAGTTACACAAACTGATTGGTATATATTCCTTGATAAAGACTGGGCTAGGTCTTTTAGGGATCAAAGCAATAAAAGTTCTATTAAGCTTTTGATCAAGAAAACCATTCTGAAAAAATTCCTTCACAAGGCCTATAACATTAGAACTTACCTCGTTCCAGTATTTGACGAAAAATAAGCCTTGAAGCCCATTTGGACCTGGGGCCTTCAATGCCCCAAATTGTTTCACAACTTTCTTGATTTCACCCACAGTTAGGGTTGTGCATATAATACGGAACCGCGGATCTCACCCGCAACCGTCCACAAAATTGCGTGTGAAAACCAATCCGTAAGAGTCTATGGGCAGGTCACGAGTGAATTCTCAAATCCGCAGGGTTTAGCGGTTTGGTTGCGATTGGTTTTATAAATCCGCGTATTTATCCACACCGCAATATTATGATCACGTGGATTGTGATTTGTGAGAGTAGTGTGATTGTGTGGAGTCTGTGGACTATTCCTCAAAGTGAGTACTCCAGAAATTAGAGAGTGAACAACTGAACATGTAAGGTAGGTTAGAAGAGGACAAAATATGAGACCAAGCTTTTTTTTATCACTCACCACTACACTGCATAAAGTATACACATGCAGACCCATCAACAGATTATTGAAAAATACTACTGTATTCGAAAGCAAAATCCATCCGAACAATCCTGTTCAAAAAACACTTCAGCTGGGGCCGGGAGGAATCTTGGACGTTAAATAAATTAAAAGCCCAAAATGTAAGTTTTATTTTTATTGCTGAGATATTTTTTTTTGGTCTAAATCCGTGGTTAATCCGCATTCGGCCCGTACAATCCGTTGATCCGCAGAAGTCAAATCCGCGGGTGATTGGGCCGGTCATGGTTCAATTTTTCAAATCCGCAAACTTTGACGGTTTGGTTGCGGGTGACCCCTAATCTGCAACCGTCCGTTCGTTGCACACCCCTACCCACAGTAACATCCTTAACAAGAGCAGAATAAGCCTTGAAGCTTTTATTTTATTTATCAAGGTACTTTTTATTTTATTTATCAAGCCTTGAAGTATCATCATAGCCCATTTTATGTAAAATAATTGTTTGTCATACCGCTAGATAAAAAATGTTCGATATGAGAAAATACATGAATTAAACGACCACTCATCTTATTCCAATCTCTCTAGTTTGGCTAATGTTGACGCAAGTGATCAAAACTGTAGTGTGGATATCTCCAAAGGCGGACTTTGTGTTTCTCATCCATTGAGAGAACACCTTAAATCTTAGTCACAACTTTTTGAACATCGGGGGTTAAATATCCCTCTCGTGTAAAACTTTTAGTATAGAAATTATAGATTTGTGTGACAACAATATAAGTTGGCGGAGAAAGTTGCCTCCTTCATTAAGGCTTAGTCCTATGGTCTTCTAATCTAACATCTAGATTAGAAGTCCACGTCAGCTAGCAACCTCCTAAGTCCTATGGTAGTTCTAATCTAGCATACTAGATGCGCCGAATCATTCAAATGAAAAGTAGATTTAGGAAGGTCGGCTATCAATCATTCAAATAAAAGTAGATTTAGGTTGCGTTGAACCGTCAGATCAAAAAATAAATTTATGCGCGGAACCATTCCGCGAAAAGGTGATTTTGATTGCGTTGAACCATTCAGCGCAACTATCTCGCCACTAGTTCAGATGCGAGCAATTGTTAGGAGAGAGATCTAGCGTTAACAAATAAACATCATTTTTTTTTTAACTGCAACACTTTTTGGCTAATCTAGCCCATAGGACTTAGCGGAATCATCGGTCACAAAAAGAGTGAGAGAGACAGTCTCAGCTGAGTCTGACTTGAACTCATGTTCTGACTCATGTATGCCTTCAAGAGAGAGTATGATACACCCACGAAATGAGTTAAAAAAGCCTTTGGGGTTAAAGAAGGCTAAACATGTCCTAGAAAAAGACATGCCGGTGGGTGAATCAAGTTGTGTCAGAACAACAGTCATAAATTCTTTTGTTTCAGAACAAGACAAAACAAACATTCCGAATCTAAAAACACTGTCTATTCCACCCAAATTTTGTTCGGATTCCTGTTTCCATATATTCGACCAAGGGGAATTAGTGGTTATCATTCTCCTTCTGGTATTCTATTCTATTCCCTCTCTATGAACCTAATTTCTTCATTCATTGATTCAATTTCTCTTCATCATTTTGGACTCTTGTATCGGTTTCTGTTAGTTTTTTCTGATTGATTTCTTTTGACAATTTGATGGGAATATAGATGAATTGAATGTTATTGATTGTTAGGGATTTTCTGGAATTTGGTTTTCGTTTTGTGATTAATAATGTTGGTGAATGGATTTGGGAATCAATGTTCAGGGGATTATTTTATACTAGTAGTTTTGAACTTGTTAAAATGGATTTTCAGTGAAATTGGGATTACAGTTAAGGAAGAAATCTTTGGTTTGGTAGTATTTGGTGTTGAATTGTTCGATTCGGTAATCATATACTAATAGTTTGTAGTCATACAGATTCATTTTCTGGAAAAATGACATTCTCTGGAGTTTATGTCAGAACAGGCAACATTGAATCTTTTTAAACTGTTAGTGTATTGACAGTTAGAAATTGCGAGAAGAAGTGATACCGATGCCACAAACAACCAGTGGAACTAGGCTACGCGGATTATATACTAGTTAGTCTAATCTCGACATAGGCACAGTGGTCATATATGCAGCTCTGATCGTGGGTAGATATGATCATATGAAATAATGATTGGAGAGAAGGTACCCAAATGCAGACATGAGTTTTTGTATGAGATGCATAGACATATTGTACTCTTCACGCCCAAGTGTCTGTTGGGTTTTTAAGAGCTCAGTGGTCATCTTATGTTTTTAAGAGCTCATTCAGTTTTTCATTGGGGCAGCACCTTGCTGATTTTAAGGTTTGTCAGCCGTAGTTGGATTTTGAAATTGGTGTAAAAGGGTTTGGTTGTTTACGTTGTTGTGACTGTGTTCTTCAGTTTCCTCTTTTCATGTGCAGTTTGGATTTCTTGTGCTTTAGTTATTTCAGCATCTCCCGAGTGAATGTAATGTATTGATGTAAAAATGAGCTAGCAAGGTTGGGCAAAGGGGAGAGGCGGCTTTACACTGGATTTGTTGTTTGTGGAAATCGCGTCATTATTATCCATATTCCAGAATTTGGATGATTTGTGATTAATTGCATGCAGTGATTATAGAATTATGATTGTTATGTTTCATTATCTGTAGAAGGATATCTTTGAAAGATGAGATATTTTCTTTGTCTCTCTGGATTTTTGGTTTATGACTACTTTTGTATTAATATGTCAGAGTATGCAAGTTCCAATCTAACTGCTGGTATATTGTTCAGCTGATGTTGTGGCAGGATCAGCTGCATGGCTGGGTAAACATCTCTCTTGTGTTTGTGCCCAAAGAAGAGCTAGTGATGATCGCTTGTCATTTGAATTAACTACAAACAAGGTAAAAATAAATCCAAGTTTTATTTCTATGGTGGCCTTTATTATTCAGTTACTCGACGTATTTGGGATTCAAAGTTTTGGATTGAAAACTCTCAGATTGAATATTTTGAAGAACATAGTATGACTGATCTTTTGATCTTATGACAACTGTTATAGGGAGCCTGATTATTGTGCTTATAAAATTTCCATCAGGGAGGTTTGATAGGAAGGGTTTAGGAAAATTGTCTGTGTGAACGAGTTAGCTTCTATAATTGTTCAAAGTTTAAACCTATTAGTGTCTGTTTCCTGTGTTTCGTTCTCTCCATATCGAGTGTTCATCATCTGCAAAAGCCTTGAGGTTTTGGTTTGTTGTGGTACGCCAAAAGTTAAACTGAACGGAATTTCAATCATTTGTATCGTGTAATTGATTAGACGCCTAGTTCCTTAATCTTAACAATTTTGGATTTGTCCTGTGTCTGATTCTGAAATACCCCATCCACTTATGTAAAGTTTTTTTCTGCTATTTCTTACTGCAGCTATATAATTTCAGTGGATGCTTCATATCCCGGCGAAGAACTTTATGGGTTAGTGTTTGAACAATGGAAGGACATGGGTTGGCAAGAAAAAGACCCTTCTACAGACTTCAGGTATATTTTGTTTTACCTTTTTTTACTTATAGATGTGTTGCGCCTCCTATGTTATTATTATACACTAAATCCGCATATGGTTGTTTTCTTTCGTAAGAGGTGGTGGTTTCATATCAGCGGAGAACCTATTGTTCTTTGCAAGGTCTTACAAGGTATGTTGCTCGCATCCTCACCTCTCGGTTTAAAGAATTATTTTCATTCCGTACTCTTATCAATGTCTTCATTCTCCTGTTATTTATGTAAACTTAAGTGTTCAAACTTTTGGCTTGCAGAAATCTTTTCAGGATCTTCTCCGGAAGCAAGAAGGTGACCGAGCGATGTGGGAGTACCCATTAGCAGTAGTTGGTGTCGACATCACATTCATGCTAACTCAAATGCTTGATCTTAAAGCAGGTACCTTTTGGATCACTTGTATTCAATGATGAACATTGATTTTCCAAAATGGTTATCAAGGTCAACCAGTTCAAAAAAAGGACAGAAGTTTAGAACTCTAATTTTTGCTCATTGTTTGGTCATTTATTCTTGGGAATCCTGTTCCTATTTCTAGTTAACGTTCAAATAATATCTGCAAACTACTCCTTGGTATGAAGCTGTCTTGTTAAGGTAGTTTTTCTCTTGCTGGAAATCCATTTGAACAAAAAAAAAGTAGTTTCTAAATGCTGGTCAAGTAACTTTGATAGTGAAAACTTAGATTTAATCTTTTAGCTGGCATCAGTTGAATGTGACCTAGGCATGTCTGGTAACTAACATTGTTGCTTATTTTATTCAAGTCACACCACGGACAATTGTAGGAGTGGTTTTCGCGAAATTACTTTCAGGTAATGTTGGTGCAGACATTTGTATGGAAAGTAGTTCCAATTGGTTATGTTTTGGATATTACTTAATGGTGTTTTATTACATGGGAGCAGAGAATGAAAGGGCATTTGACCTGTCTACTGCATTAGCTCAAGCCTCAAGTTGATGGATCAGCAATGGCTTGAGATGCACGCATCTTACATGGACTTTAACGTATGTGGCTTTTGTTCTGCTTCACTCACGCAACTGTCTTGTGCTACCGGCCGTCTTCATCTTATTTTCCTTTTCCAGTTGTTTTACTTAAGTCTTCCTCTCTTCCTTTTTGTTCAGACGGTGATGTAGTCAACAAGGCATCAGCTAGAAAAGGAATTGTTGCTTGATGACATCACGAACCTTAAAGAGATCGTGATCTAGTGATTCTGTAAATTCTCTTCTGGAAAGGTAAATTTCAGCTTCTTTATTACTTCTTTTGAGGGTTATTTATTTCAAGTTTGTTTACATTAGCTGTAAACCTAATTTGGTTGTTTTGGGGGTAAGTATTGTATGGCTCGTTTAGTTGTTAGAGTTGGTTTTTATCCTAAATCGTGTGCTTGGCCCTTGGGTTTTCAAGTTGAACTACAATGTATCAATCTAATGAAACGGATAGAGATGGTAAAGGTTTAGTTCAACAATCTGTACCCACTGTTACTAAGTTAAGTTTCGGGTGTTGTATTATGGGAGTTGATATGGGTAGGTACTATACTAGGGGGAGGTTCTTGAATTTGTCTGTAAAATGTGGTTAAGGCTTTGTCAATTAGTTGAGGAAGCCATGTAACACGAAAGGTCTACACATTTGAGTTTGTGGGTATAATGTTGTATTATACACTGAGGATGACTAGCTGAACAATTGTTCTGATAGTCTTAGCCTTCGTACCTTGGCTGCATTATGTTAGCGTGTCGCAGGAATGACATAGTGTAACATGACTTGTTTATAGGGCTTTCTAGCCTCATTTCAGTTTTTAGAACTTTTTGTGTTTGCGGGTTCTGTAGCGTTGGCTCAAACAAACCAATATGTCACTATAGGTTAGGTTCCTCCAGAAGAGTTCAGTGTCGTAACTACAGCGGAGCACCGAAAAACAATAAGCATAAGGTAGATACTAGGCCCGTAGTAACTGAACAGCCACTGACCTCTCATTTGACCTCCCTATCTAGGTTTGTTATTGTACGATATTCTCTTAAAACTTCAGTTTTTTTGTTTCTAGAAAAATTCAATCTGTCACATGTGTGCACCAATTATGGTTGTTGAGAAATCAACAATGATATATATTTTTAGCTTTCTTCTTCTTATTATTTTTTTCGAGTAAGAACCCGACAAGCATTACTAACATCTTTAATCTCTGCATGATTGGTTTCGCCCCTGTACACTGTAGCCCATGGGATTAGTGGTAATTGATAGCTCATGAACTTTACTATTCCTACATTTCTGGCAGATGCAACATATATAGCACATGTGCATTAGCCATGCAGTTTATTTGGATGATATACCCACTAGGTGAGTTAAATAGTAGGTCAGACCTCAGTTGATTATGAATGTAGGTTGCCAAAATATAGTTGATCATAGACCTCTAAGTTTCGCATATTCCACTTTTAGCTGCTCAAAAATTGTTTGCTACTCTTAAGGAAAATACAGCTCTAGGATTATAATTGTTTGATTGCTCCTTTATCTTATTGTAAGGGTGTGCAGTGTGCCAATGTTAGATTTCTCACTAAAAGCCCGTGGTCCTGTGGATTTGACCATACTATGAGAAATAACAAAGGGAGGATTATTTTTGGCAGAGGCCTGACAGTGACACATCGAGAAGACTCGTTCTTTTCTTTTTGTTTTTAATCCATATACTCAATTTCAAAATTAGTTGAAGCTTGGTGCTTCCTCAAAGTGATTTCTTGTTAACTTTGGCATCGCTTTTACTGGATCAGGTCAACATACCAATAAATTGGGTTGTCAATGCAAAGGACCTAATGTTGGAGGCCCTTTTAATCTTATTGATACTGAACGTCGTTCTGTAACTGAGCGCAACTTTTGAGGAAACTGGGTTGGGTGCACATCTTCGCATGATGTAGGCTCCGAAGAAGTTGAGAAAATGGCAAAGGCTATCAAAATATTAGGTTGGTGTATATGCAGTTTCCAGTTTTTTTTTCTTACTACAGATTATTCCTTACCTTTTGTTCTTCTTAAGGTACTGATAATGCTTTTTCGTTGTGGAAGAAGAATTGAAAAAGGACCTGAAGATTATACCCACATTTGTTACAATTGATCCCGAGAGGTATTCGAGTCAGCAGCTCAAGGCTTACCTCGTACAGACTTCTCATAACATGTAAGTAAATCTTAGCTTACACTATTTGGTGTACCTGAGCAAAACATTTGTTGTTTATTTGTCACTCGATGTCATTTAAACATTCACATTAACAAACAGGTATTTGTCGGATCCTAATTGGAGACTGTAATTTGGCTTTGAGTACAGTGCTGAGCAACTGTCAGAAATACTCAAGTTGACAAAAGCCCGTCCAAGACTCGTAGATGATATTGCAACCCTATCTGTCTTGGTAAGCAGAATTCAGTTTCTCTAGCATAACAGCATTTTTTTCATGATATCGTTGTGAAAAAACCACTGTTATGTCATCAAGTAGCTTCCTTTCCATTCTGGTTACTAAGATAGATAACAACTGACACAATTTGTCATCTGATAACAATGGTTAATCCTCGAGTTCTATTCTTATGAGCAGTCATGGAGACACAGGGCATCTAAAACACACAGTGAATCTGTTTTAGAGGTAAAGTGTTATCCTCAAGTTCTAATAAATGTGCTTGCCAGTAGGGTGCTTGGTCATCTAGCTAGAGCTGGCGGAGCAATGACAGCTGGTGATGTGGAGTGTAGGTTGGTTCTTATTTTACAGTTGTTTTCTGTTCTTTTGTTGGTGATAGAAATGTTATGATATTTGCTTCACCAGGTTAAAATTGAACTGGATTGGTTTCATCGCGAAAGAATAAAGTACGTCGTTTTGCAGCTGTCTCGAATTTGAAACTAAGTTCCTCTTCCTGGTAACGTCGACAAATTATTTATTTGGTTTTCCTACTTTCAATTCCATAAGATTGGTTCATCAGTGTTAATTGGTTAACTGAATGTTGGTCCCATGAAATCCGGTTACCGTTTTACAGGTTGCTGTGTGCGAGAATTAGAGATTCTCTATTATGAAGATACTTTCAAGTTTCTAAATCAGGATACCTTCGTGTGATTGAGAAGCGTGAGACACGTGGGCGTGTGCAATGGTACGTGATAACCACCAACAGTTGTGAATTAAGGAATACTTCTTTGAAGCATCTGTTAAACTTATGCCATCTAATGTGCTTGACTGCAGTACCTTACATAATTCTTACCTTCTTATCTTTTCATAGGCATTGCGGCATGTTCAAAGCTACCCAAGCTGAATTCAGGAAGTACGCTCCAGTTCATAGCATACATGGTTCACTGCTATCAGTTGGTGAAACTTTTTAAGGTTGGCGAATCTCTCTCTTTCCCTCCCTCCTCCCTTTTAAGGATCCCGAAATCCAACTGCTTACCGTTCTTTTATGAAGTGGAAAATATCTCATGTGCAACATTGTCAATTAACAGAACGGTGTTCGTCTTTTATTAGATCATCAAGCACATTGAAGCTTACTTAAGCGTGATGAATGTTTTTTAATAGATAAGTATGTTCAAAATTTCTGGTGAATATGTGAAGTTGAAGTACAGAGAAGTAGCTGATATTGTTCTTGTATACCTGGAGCACAGTCGTCTGGGCATAACATCCTTGCTGCCTCGTATAGCTCACTTCTTACATGACGGTTTTGTTGCAACCTACTTACGGGTGTATAAACTATTTTCGTGTTCGCAATGTTATAACTGATCTTAAGATACAGCAGTTGATATCATATCATTCAGTTACGCGGGGAGTATCTTCATTTTACTGCATAATTTAAAGGCATTAATCATCGTAAATCAATCTAGATGTCGCCGGTTGTTTCTGATGACGCTGGTGGTTTAGTTTTGCTAGTTAACAATCTATCTAGATGCTAGCAAAGTTTGTTCGTGATTATGTCTTGAGCCAGGGTACATAGTCTGTACGTTGACAAGGCTCTTCTTACCTGATGATTGTCCCAAGACAGAAAAATGAAACATAAAATGTATGTAACTATAGAAGAATCTAAACATAATAAAGCCATTGTGACAAACATTGTTTTTGCTACCTACTTGGCCACTAATTCATAAACAAAGAAAAACTAAATGGAACCCAGGCACCAACAATGATCCTCTTGCTCCAGGCTGCTGCAAAATTAATCTTGAAAGGCCCATTCATTTTACATTTCTTCTCTTAATTTCGAATTTTTCAGGTATCTCTCCTTGGGAGTTCAACCAAAATTAATCCAATCACGCGACTTTCTGTGTTGTCCGATCGGAAATAGAATGAGTCCTGACCGGACCTTTTTTTTTTTTGTTTTGTTCTGTGTGAAAACAACTACTAGGCCCCTTGTTTTAAGCAAAGCCCGGGTCACAACTAATATATAAAGGGGATGGGGGCAAGGGGTCTCCCTGTCTAAGATCCCTGATAGGATAAAACATTTCACTAGGAGACCCATTCAAAAGCACATACGTTGTAACCGTAGACATACAAGCATAGATCATTTTACACCAATCATTTTACACCAATCAGGAATCCCATTCAATCTTATCAAAAGCCTTAAACATGTCAAGCTTGATAGCCATAAGACCTTTCTTTTTGTCTTTACATTTCCTCGTACTAGCTATTAGTTCATGGGCGGCCACTATATTATCGGTTATCTGCCTAGAAGACAAAAAAAAGCTACTTGATAAGGGCTTATGAACTTGTCCATTACCTTCTTAAGCCTACTAACCAAGAGTTTACTAATAGTTTTATAAGACACATTACTTAGGCTCATAGGTCTTAAATCAGATGTATGCTTCGGACAACTAGATTTAGGGATTAAGGAGATAAAGCTATGGTTCATCTATTTTAAGAGATGTTTCGAATGAAAGAAAGCTTGTATTACCCTAACAGTGTCTTGACCAATCACATCCCACATTTCCTGGTAAAACCCAGACGGGTAACCATTAGAACCTGGAGAGGTCTAATGTTTCATTTGGAAAACTATTTGTTAACCTCATCTGCAGATGGTGTACTAAGAAGGGCGTCATTATCTTCAACAGAAATACAAGACACAATATTAGCAAGCAAACTATCATGACTAGCAGGGTTATTAGAATGACATATATTGGAAAAGTGTCTCTTAAGTTCACTAGCAATGATGTCTCTGTCAATCAGCCACACACCTATCTCAAATTGAATAGAATCAATATGAGTTCTTCTCTTTCTAACATTCACTTTGTCATGAAGATACCTTGTGTCTTTATCATCATACGAGAGAATATTCTCCTTAGCCGTTTGCATATAAAATTGTTGTTGCACATCATACCAGTATTTAAGTTTATCTTCAAGCTCTCTTATATTAGGAAAATCCATGTCAGCATTATTGGTATTCATTGTAGCTAACTTATCCTAAACTAGCTTCAACTGAGTATGAATGTTACCGAAAGTGGTTAAATTCCAGTTCCTAAGTACATCCTTAAAATCAATCAGAAACCTAGTAAGTCTAAAAGTATGGGAACCTCTATCTTGTGAATTCCAGTTAGCACTTATGATGTCCTTACAAGAATCATCCAAGAACCAACATTTATTAAAGTTATATGATTTTCTAGTGGTATTTTCCTCTTTAGCACTAACTAATAAAATAGGGCAGTGGTCACTCCCTAACGCAAGCAGATGATACAAAATACAGTTGCAAAAAAAAATCAAACCATCTAGCATTACCCAAAGCTCTATCAATTTTTTCAAAAATCACACTAGCACGCATCATCCCTTTTATTGGACCAAGTGAATGGATTCCCAGAAAAAATTGATAGAGCATCTTGAATTTTTTTGATTTGTCTGATAATGAAGTTAAGGTCCCCTATAATAAGACAAGGGCATTGATTATTGCCAGAGAGTCTAGACAAGAAATCCCATCGCCTAGAAATACCAATATCATCCAAAGCACCATACATACAAATCAATAAAACCCTTTCACTCCTAGCATCAAATTGGGCTAAGCAAACAATAAAATTCTTATTACAATCCACAACCTCAATAGAAATACTATCCTTCCACATCAAAAGTAAACCACTAGTTAGAACAATAGGATTCACAAGCCAATAGTTGAGTAGCTATACTGATTAGTGTAAAGTGCCTCATAGAGTTCAACTTTTTGCTTGGAAATGCTTGATAGATATTGTTACTACTAGAGACAAGATTGTTGGTTATAAAAGTGATATAGATTCACTTGTGTTTTACGTAATCACAAAGATTGAACTACTACTCATCTTTTAGGTGAATGTTCTTATGCTAGGTCCATTTAGAGTGCTATGAATGATGAACTTAATAATTTTGTTTCGTTTCAGGACTGGGTGATAACTTGGTTTGTTACTACTGATAATGATGTACATCATAATGTATCCAGAACCGATTCTTATATTATTAGACTTATGTGTATTGCTTGGCACATCTGAAAGGACAAGTGCAATTTGGTGTTTCGGGACATGAAACCAAATGCACATAATACCATATTTAAAATAAAAAATCCCATACACCAGTATGAGTTTGTTCTAGATTCTACTAGTACGAATATAAATCAGAATGTGCTCATCAAGGAATGGATTCCACCAGACACAAGATACATAAAAAATTAATACTGACGCTTCATATATGTATGATATAGGAAAAGGTAGTATTTGACTAATTATTCGAAACCATACAGGTCAATCATTAGGAGTAAAATGAGTCAATCTAGAGGAAGAGGTGGATGCAAAAATGGGAACTGAACACTTGAATGTAAAGCTTTGGCAATGGCAGTGGACTGGATTGAAGATTTATGATTTAATAAAGTCATATTTGAGATGGATTGCGAGAACGTGGTGGATTCACCTCATAGTGATGAACCACAAGTACAGTGATTCAATCATCATTTATTGTTGTCAGTTAAGAATAAATTTCTGAATAATAATTTCTGGTTTGCAAAGTAATTAATAGATTAATTAGGCAATAGTATAGATCATGATTTAGCAAAAAAAAGCTAGACTTGAAGCTCAAAATTTTTGTATTGTCGATAACTATCCTCCTGACATTATCAAATGGATTGAGGAAGATTATGTAATCCTTTGCAACATCTAATGAATAAATTCCCTTTTAGTATCAAAAAAAAAAAAAAAAACTGATTAGTGTACCTAACCATATTTTTTATCCTGATTTTTAGTCTCAGCAAGAAAAATTATATTAGGATCATTAGATCTGACTAAATCCCTTAGATGATATCTAGCGTGTTTATTCCAAAATCCCTGACGTTCCATGCCATAACATTCAACTCTAGAGTTTTACAAATAGAGATCCTAACAATGTTACACAATCCAGAAGAAATATCACACAAAACCTTTAAAAAATTATCTAGCCCTACTATGATAAAGATGAAGATAAAACTTAGAAAGAAACGAGTTATAGTTTTGACCAGATAAAAAATGCAGAGATAGAAAGAATAGACAAGCATGAGGTAAGTAAACTTCAGGGAATCAGCGCGTAGACAATATTCTAAATTTTTTAATTCTAACAAGGAGAAAAAAAAAAAGATAAACAGGGAGATCTATTATAATACTACACAAATGAATAAGGGTAGTGCAAAAATAAGGCTAAAAAAAAACCTTTTCCACCTGATCAGAACAAATCAGTAAACGAGTAATAAGAAATTTTTAGATAGCATTAGCAATTACATGATTATTTTAAAGATTGAAATTTGGGATAAAAAATTCAAGGTAAATTTTAAAGGAATATATCTGAAAATTGGGTACCTAGAATCCCTTGGTTTTTTCAGTTGGAACTACATCATAAGTTGATTGATCTTAACGGTTAGAGAGGAGAGGAATCAAAACCAATCTTCAAACAAAATGGTCGACTAAAAAAAAAATTGAACCAACCCTCACCATTCCTCTTCTAATTCCTTAAGAGAAACATCATAAAATATACTAATTGATTTACACCTTCGCCAAAAGGGTTAAGGAAATTTGGGACTAGGATGAAGATGATCATTCTAGACAACGAAAATTGAACCATAAATAACATAATGAGCCCAGAAATCAGCTAAACCCCAAAAGACTATCCCCGAAAGGTCTTTAAAAAATTAAAAGAAGCTCCGAGAAAGCTGAGAAACAAAACTTCGATAGAAGAGAAGAAAGAAAATTAGGGATTCAGATTGTAATAGAAAGAAGAAACCAAAAGACTAGTAATAAAGAGAGTGATACTAGTAATAAGATAAAACAAGATTTAGAGAGTGAGAAAGAGAAAAAAAAAAAAAAGAAGATAGGAGGAAAACTATGGTTGTTCCAAATGTTGCTCCAATCATCTTAACCAAATGCTTTGATAAGCGAGATGGAGTATAGAGATGCAATGAAAAGACATATCTTCAACTTGCTACATCATCGGTAAGTCCCACTACACCTTACTTTGAATAAGGTCATTTTTTTTAGAGATTTTTTAGAGTGGGTTTTCTAGGTCTTATGATAAAGATGATGACTTTTTTTTTTCTTTTTTTTGAACCCACAATTGGGGGATATCAAAACTAATTGGGGGATATAGCTACAGGACAAAAACGGTGTCCCAATAGCAATTTTGGGTGACCCCCTATGTAATTATTTTTTAATTCCTAATCTAGCCCTCACTAATCCTAATTAGTGATTAATTTTAATTAGTAAAATCTTAAGTATTGGGGGATATATTAGTTTGATTTTTTATTTTAATTTGTGTGAGTGATGAGTAGAAGGAGAGGAAAAAAATTTGAGTGGAATTTGTTTTTTGAAAATGGAAGATGATTGTGATAAGAGAATTGCAGCAGCTGAATCTTTAGCTCAACTACAACAATCATATCTTCAATCTTCGGTGTATGATAACAACTCACAATTGGAGTTATATGATGAACCAACACCTTTGAATCATGATTTTCGTGACCATGAAGTGTTTTGTGAAGAACCCGGCTCAAGAAAGTAAACATGTTCAACATACAAGCAACCCCAACACCACGAGGTAATGCTTCAAAGAGGTTGAAAATTTGATTTTTTTTTTCGAAACCGCCATTTAAATGAAAAAGCTTAATACCGGCATGCTCGTTGTATGAATACTATGCCTAACCTCTATAACCGGCATTGTATTCATACAACTTTGTATGCTTAGGGACAAATATCCAATTTGTTCAGAACATACCTGGCATGGTATTCAAACCAAGATTGCATCCTAGGTTTTAATGTCACATATTTAAGAGTATTTGGAAATTTGAAATACCGGCATGGACGTTAGCAAACACCACCATGCTTAGGTACATGTCGATTTCTATCAGAAACCAAATAATGTAAACTGATTGTTCCGGCATTGAAATTTCTATGCTTGGGACGAGGTACCGGTGTTTTGAGCATAGATGAGATCATTCAAAGGTCCATTTCTCAATCTTGATTGATAATTTGTGTTCTTTTCAAAAATGAGATTTACCTCCATTTCTAAATTTTGGTATATGGTATTACTGAAGGGTCCAGCTATGTTTGGTTCATACGCTATGCCAAACAAGAAGTTGCTAAAGGACGGGTGATTCTTTTCTTGTATCTCTCAGATTTATTTATTTTTGGTTTTACTAGAACTCTAATTACTTCTATCGGATGTTTCATCTGATTGTCACTAAATCACCTAATTAAATTGCTAGTATTGATTACAATCTCTTATTTTTGTATCAACTTTTTAGTCGGCCATCTTGGATTTTGGCCATAAGCGCTGTCACATCTTGTCACGGTGTTCCGCTTTGGTGGTATTGGGTAAGTATCAATCCTCATATCGACAATTTTTCATGTTTCTTCTACTATCATCATTGAGGTGACGCTTTTTTTTTTTGGGTCATTTAAAATATTGGATATGCAACCAGAATATTAATAGATCTTTCGGTCTTCAGTCCCACTAAACATTTCTATTAATGTTCGCAATCCACCACTTTCTGGTGACCAAATGTGATGTGGTCTGATAAGATGCAACATTTTTGAATATAATGTATTCAACTTGATCATTCTTTCGGTATGGCTGAATCAACATACCTTCAGTGCAGGAAGCATTGGAAGAAGCTACAAGGGGGAGTTTCAAAGGTTCCAATTATTCCCTACGAAGTGTGTAGATAAACCTGTCTCCAATTCCGTAAACCTCTCTATTTCATTAGTACTCTCCATTTTTTTTTTTGGTATGGTGTTATTGCCATAATCTTCAAAGTTATGGTACCGGCATGGAAACTTAAATGTCGAGGATGCGGTATATGATACCGGCATGGAAATTTAAATGTCGAGATGCCGGTATATGATATCAAACATAGAAACTTATATGTCGAGGATGCGGTTTTTGTCACATATTTATGAGTATTTGGAAATTTGTAATACCGGCATGGACGTTAGCAAACAACACCATGCCGGTACATGTCATTTTCTATACAGGAACCAAATAATGTAAACTGATTGTTCCGGCATAGTAATTTATATCTTGGGACGCTGATCTGGAAGTGTTTTGAGCATTCCGTATATGTCGGTATGTGTACCGGAACATTTTAACTTTGTTGCGCCTTGCCCTTGCCTTGTGTTGGTTGTTGACTCGTCCCACCAACTTCGCTTTGGCTTGCTAATTGACTTGGATGAACCTCATCATCTTCCTCCTCACTTTCCCCTTCATCATGCTCATCGTCCTCAACTGTTCCAGTACCTTCAAGGATTGCAAGTGCACTACGTTCACCACCACTCTCCCAAATTGACCCTCTTGTTATGTCCTCCAAGCAAATCCATTGGCTGCATAAACACCATTGAATAAAATTAGTAAATCATTTATACAGTTTCAAATGGGCAAATAAAAATGAAATGATACCTTGGATCACTTCGGGCTTGGGGAATTTGAGGGGTTTTTCGCCCGTCGAACGAAGGAGTTCTTTAACAAACTCTAAGTTGAGGCTCCAATTTGACGTCAACAAATGGGAATCTCCAGTTTGATTAATTGGCCGTCCACAGGTATCCTTCATAAAGATGCGGCATCGTCGAAGCTATCCCGAATTCATTAGGTGTTTTGTCAAATATTGCTTTGATTTGATTGAACGACTTGACCCGTGCCTTCACCGCATAAGCTAGAAAGTCCGAGAACTTCAACTGACTAAATTTTTCATCACTTGGAATGTTTATGTTCGTGTTCAATATTCGAGCATAAAACTTTAAATATCGAACATCTTAGGTATCGTAGTAATCTTAGCATCCTATGGAACCTAAATAGTGTGCCGGTATTGAGCACAATTTCAGTGATGTTCTGTATGTTTTAAGTGTACTACCGGCATTTTTGAATTGAACTAATGCATGCCGGTTTTTAAATACCGGCATTCACGAAACCTAGATAAATGCCTAAGTACAAAAATTATTCTGTGTGTTTTTAGTTGACTACCGGAATAGTCTTCAACCCAATTTGTATCCAGTCTGCAAATTCACTATCGTAATTGAAACCGCGTGGTATTCATCCCAAATGCTATGCCGGTATCTAAACCGGCATGGTATTCAAACCTAGATCCTATCTTGGTATTCTCTTTGTAACTCGACAGTTTCAGCTATTGTTGGCGATTCTAACCTAAACCCATGGCTACAAATCGATTAAAACAATCATAAATGAGTTCAAAAATCACTTACCTTCTCGGAAAGCCATGATTGCGAGTGGTTGATCATCCGAGCTCGCTGATGCATCCTCTTCTAGTTGTTGAGCAATGTTCTTATTCTTTGTTCATGTGTTTGTTGATCAATCAATTTGGTTCTCGGTTTTGCTTTCGATTTGGTTCTTCGAGGCATGAACGATGAGGAAGAAGATGAAGATTTTTTTTTTTTTTTGATCATCAAATCCCGGAATTGGGGGATATATGAATTTGGTTATTTGATTTTATGTTTTAGGGGAAGGGCATAACAGTCTTTTCATAATGTTTTTAATTAATCTAAGGGTGTTTTAGTATTTTTGCATCCAAAAAACACCCCTTAGCAGCCACCTTTGGTTGGGGGAAGTAATTCATATCCCCCAATTAGTTTTCATATCCCCCAATTACGCGTTCTTAGAAAACAGGGAAAAAAATGGTAAATTAATTTGTTGGTGCTTTAAAGTGTAAACATGTGTTCCATATTTATTTTTATTATTTCTAAAAGAAAAAAAGGTTTTATAAATAAAGGGGATGTTTTATTTTGGGCACGAACAAAAGGGGTTTTTGGGCACGAATAAAAGGGGTAGAGAGTGGGGAGTCAAATGGTAATTTTCAGAGACAATTATCTCTGAAATTCTTGCATCCGCTAGCAGACAAACAGAGTTGCTCGATTAGTGATGCTTTTCAAAACCATTTTTCTTTCTTTGCTCTTGCTAGAAATGGAGTATGGAGAGTAATGGAAAGATATATCTTCAACTTGATATATCATCGGTAAGTTTCACCACAACTTACTTTGAATAATTTTTTTTTTTTTTTTTTTTTTTTAAAACCGAAGCTTTGTTCAGAAATGTAAGAAAATTTTCATGAAGATTAAGGGATTTTTTTAGAGTGGGTTTTCTAGGTCTTGTGATGAAGATGATGATTCTTTTATCTTTTTTAGATGATTCCGTTTGACAAACCATAGAAATGTGTTTTGAGGTTTTTTTTATTTAAGAAAAATGATTTGTTTTTTTTTATTTAATAATTATTTTGATTTTAAAAAGACTCGAAGCTTTCTTTTGAATTGTAAGAAAAGTTTTATGAAGATTTAGGTATTCTTTTTCTATAGAACGAGTTGAAGATGATGATTATAATTATAATTTCGTTTTTTTTTTATGCCTTGAAAACGTTATTTAGAAAACGGAAAAAAAAATGAAAAATGCTAAATTAATTTGTTAGTGCTTTAAATTGTAAACATGTGTTCCATATTTATTTTTATTAAAAAGGTTTTATTAATAAATAGTATATAACTAGTATTCTTTGATAGGTGTTAAGGTTACATGATGAGCATAACAATCACGTTTGATAGCTTTAGCTTGAAGTATAAGTATTTCTCTAATTGTATTTTCCCTGTTTGAAGTATGTCTTTGTATCCAAATTTCTTAACTTTGGAAACCCATGTAACACCAACTGTTTATAAATACATGTAACTCTGATGGACGTAGAGAACTAGAATTCTTCAATTAACTTGGCATTAGCCTAGGTTTCGATACCCACCTTCTTTAGTTTTTTCCAGTTTCCTTTAATATTTAGAAAACCCTAAACTTCTCAAACAACCTTTTTATTTTGTTTCTTTCGTGTCTTCCGCACCTTCTTTTTCAATTATCACTAGTACAACCAAAATCCAACACCTTATCTCTACTAAATTCGACTCTAATAACTATCTCATATGGTGTGCCCAATTCGTTGCTCTTCTTTGAAGTCACAAATTCATGAATATTTTTGATGGTACTCATCCATGCCCTCTAAAAATTTTCTATTTTAAAGGGAACATCTGATGAAAAATCCAAGACTAAAAATGAAACCATGTGTATGAGACGTGGCAACAACAGGATCATACCATTATGAGTTGGAATTTTCTCCACTTTGTACGACCCTATTTTAGCATTGATATCTCATCTTGAAACATCTGAAGCAATTTGGAACGCTATATTGAAGGAAAAGTAGCATCAAAATCACAAGAACGGATAATGCAACTTCAACGTGATCAACGTACGACCCGTAAAGGTGAGTCGACTATGAGTGATTATCTTCTTAAAGCCTGTTGATGGGTGAAAACTACTCCTGCAGAATTTGGTAATTTGGGGTGTGGATGAGGAATGAATTTAAACCTTTCAACAAATGCATCTTTGCCCAGCGGTGAGTGCTTGTAGATTCGAGAGATCAATCTGTGCAAGTCCGGCCCTAAACAAGAAATGGCCGTTCCAGGACTTGTTTCGGTCACAAAGTGAAGGAGATGGGGTTGATCTTAGGGAGGAAGCGAAGAAGGTGTTGAGATTGTGAAGGTGTTGGCTTGCTTATGACTTGTAACGAAAGATGAGCAAAGGCTTGCGGTTGATGCAAAGCGGGCTGCAGGTGTTTGAATACGATTTGTATTAACACTTGGTTTTACGTCGTATGAACTTGTGTTGTTCTCCGTTATTCCTTGTTGTTGGAAATAGGGGCGGAGAACCTATTTATACAAGTCATTGAGCCTCATTCATGTTTCTCGTGGGAAGTGGAGGTAGTGGAATGATGGAGTAGTGGAGTTATGTGTCGGTAACACACGGACCAGTCTTGCCCACTTTTCTGTTCATCTTTAACCGTCCATGACTTCCCAACACGTTCTTGTGATGGCGCGTTTACACTGCGCACGTTGTAAACCGCGGACCAATACCCCGCAAGTATCCCCCAGGTTTGTGACATGATTGATGTCTGGAATGTGGATCGTGGATCCACGAAAGATAGCATGTAATGCTTTGAATTGAATAATCTGCGTTATTGAAAGTCGATACTTGTGAAGTATCGTGTGTATTTTATGCAGTCTTTGCATTATGGTGTGGTAAAGTGATGGGTAATGACTCCTCACTAACCAAATAACTCTCGACCGGGTTGTATAACCAAGCTGGTGAGGTCGGAAGGATGAGATGATGTTTGAGACACCCATCTGCGACGTTGTGAAATTAGGGTTTTTTTTAAGAGGTGCGCAAGCATCACTCTTCGACTTAGTCGAAACCAAGCATGGGAAGGGTTTTGAAGAGGACCAGAAATAGGGCATGTGTGTAGACAACACGCCGTGTGCACGTCCATACTTCACTTTCCCAAGAAGACGCGATCTAAGCCACTCCAATTTGGCCAGGTAAAGTTGAGTGGTTGAGATCGATTTGCGATAGGAGTTTGATTCGCAAGGGTCGCGCACCATACCCTTTTTCCGTGTTTTCCAAGATGACCACTTGGTCGGTCTTGGCCGGTTGGTTTGGCGTGAAGATAGTAGGCTGATGTTCACGCCATGTCTCACCGTCTCATGAAAACGTGATCTAAGCCACCCAATTCGTCCGGTGAAGTTGAGTGGTCGAGATCGATTTGCAATTTGGGAGGTGTAACCACGCATGTTTGAGCGGGCGTTTTGGATTGGCCAGGCATGATATGCCTTGGCCGACCGCATGAGGAGGTAGATGGGCTCACGGTGGTCATGCTGGTGTGACCGACCCTTGCTCAATCTAATCCGTGACCCTTCCTTCGTGCTTGGGAGAAGATGGACGCGCGTGATGGCTTGAGCCCTAATTTTGGCTTTCAAAGCCGCGCGACCATGGTATTTTAGGTGGACGAATTTGTTATAACCAATCATGGTTGGTTTTGACCGATTGGTCAAGTGTGTAGGCGGTCACATGGTGATTGTGTCGACATGCTCCGGGCCTTTGAGTCTACATCTACACCCTCCATCTATACCTGCGAAGATGGATGGTTGAGACCGTTTTTGCGGCACATGTAATATGACGCAAACCCTAATTTAGGGTTTTCCGTCCATAATGCTTGGTATGGTCGGTTTCTTGGCAAGCAAAGGCCAATGGTCGACCATGCGGAGGCCGTAGTGTGTATTCCATACCTTCTTGGGGGTGATGGAATTGATACGTGGTCATCCAATCATGCTTGTGGAGTTGGATGGCTGCGATCGAATCATATCCCCTACGGCAAGCTAAGGCCGTGTGTATTCCATACACTGCTTGGGGTGATGGAATTGATCCTCGTGGTCATCCAATCATGCTTGTGGAGTTGGATGACTGCGATCGAATCATATCACGGCAAGCTAAGGCATGTGTATTCCATACACTTGGGGGTGATGGAATTGATCCGTGGTCATCCAATCATGCTTGTGGAGTTGGATGACTGCGATCGAGATCATATCTGGCAAGCTAAGGCCGTGTGTATTCCATACACGCTTGGGGTGATGGAATTGATCTGTAGTCATCAATCATGCTTGTGGAGTTGGATGACTGCGATCGAATCATATCCGGAGGCTGATACGATCAAGTCCGGATGCTCAATCGGGCTAGTATAACACACCGAGAGGGGCTCAATCGGGCTAGTATAACACAGGAGGGCTCGGGCTAGTATAACACACAGAGAATCGGCACTGTACGGGTATTTCGTACATGGCTTCATTATAGTGCTTGGAGGTTCGTGTTACTCAAGAGTAACACTCGAGGTCGTCATGCCACAGCGATAATGAGTACGGAAATACAAAGGCGATATGAAATTCACGGGGAAGGGATTGTTGCTACATGCTCCAACACAGGAGGAATTTCATGTATTCACGAGAATGGGATTGTTGCTACATGCTCCATTCTTGGTGAATTAAGTGAAGAGTATCCGTCACTTATAAATGGCTTTATCTTTTACAAGATGTCGAGCGCATGATTTTACGGTTACTCACAAATTTAACCTTAAACGAAAATCCACCATCAACATTAAGTCCCCCTAGCACATAATGGTTACACTATTGTGTGGTAGGCATGAGATGGTGACATACATGCGTGAGAAAGACAGGATGAAAGGAGTTTACCCGGAAGAGTATTGGCCGACCGCTAGTTTCCCACGCCGTCACGCTTGTGTGGAATCTCTTGGTGGGGCGGTTTCCTTCTTTGGGTATTTGGATCGAAGAGGAATCCAAACAAAGAAGTATCTTGGTTCTATGGGATTCTTCTAATTTTTTGTCTATAAAAGAGACAAAACCCCTTTTTTCCTCACGAGTTTTTTATTGTTGAAGCAGCTCCGGTCTTCACTGCCGTCGTCGATTCTTTGCATTTATTTGTCATGGAGAGCTGCTACCGTCTTGCTGGTTCAAATCGCTAACTCTGTCTGTGCGCCTTGAGTAAGTTAGCTCCTTCTTTCCTTTTTTTTTTTTTTTTTTTTTTTTTTTTTTTTTTAGAAAGTAAAACCCTAGTTTGTTAGGTAAACACTTTTGTAAGACATGTGCATGCTTAGCTTTTTCCGCCATCTAGCTTGAATCCCGTAGACACAATTCCCATGAATAAAGAAAATTGTGTTGTGATGTATGCGGATGAATGCGGGCCGCCGTGTATCTTGGGAACGTGGGTCTTATTCACATATGCTTGACTGAAATTTGAATCTTATACCGACTTGAAAGTTATACCGGAGAACTTGAAATCAATACAGGACCAAAACTTGTGCTGGGACTAAAATTCGTACCCCAGGCCAAAATCGGCGAATTTTGTGCGGATTTGAATGGTATTTGGACCGGCCATTGCATGCTACGCTCGTGAGTTGTGTCTTTCCGTGTGTGACTACACTTCTCATGTGCTTTAATACAAGTTCTAACTCCTGTCTTTTATTTCATTGCGGTAGAAAAGAACTTCTGTTGACATGTCTTCTGAAGATAATGCTGGTGCCAAGTCGGGAAGTGTTGACGGCTTCAAAGATATGCCGAACATTGATGATGAATTATTCACCTCGCCTTTTCCGAACATTAGGAGACATCCTTATCATAAGATAGTCTTGCTTTCCGGTTCGAGAAAATATGGAAGTCGATCCATTCTCTTCTTGACACTTGTGATGAGATTTTGTCTCCGGAGAAAACAATATCCGATTGACTTCAAAACTTGCCATACTCCACTAGGTTCTTACGAAGGATGGATGAGATGTATGTTGAGTAATAAGGGCATTAAGGAAAATTTTACCAAAGCGCAAATTCTCAATGCGGTCATGGCATCTGCTACCCTCGAAATTAGAAAAGACACCGCGGGTTTGATTACCTTCATTTCTCGGTGGCGTATTTCTACTCACACGACCATATCTAGGTGGGGAGAAATGACTATTACTCTGGAGAGTGTAGCTGCATTAATGAACACACTGTTCTTTGGAAGTCTTTCTTACGAGCTCTCGATGCGGAACAAAGCAATTACAACGCTATCCTTCGAAAGGTGGAGGAATTCGACGGTCTGGGCAAGGAGGAGAAGAAAGATGCAAGATGCTTTTACACTGGTGGGTGTTGGAGTGGTCCCTGGGACCGGAGCGGATGAGCTCGGTGTGATTGCGTTCTGTCTTTATAGCTATCCGAGAGATGTATTTGATGACCAGTTGGAAAAGAAGACTATTAGAAATGACCTTGTCAAGATTGCTATAAGGCGGCGAAGGGTGAAGTTCTTCCTCTGGGCTCATTGTTCCTCGGATCACTTTATTCTCATTTGGACACTTTAGCAATGGACATGCATGTTTCTAATCTGTACAAGAAGGTGGAGTCGCACATTCACCGCTTTTCTTCGGGCGCTCTTATGGGAACACTTCAAAAGTTACGCTCCTATTCACGGAAATTCGCTCAATGACTTGTACGGTGGCTCCAGAATACTTCGATGGAATAAGAAGCGTCCCGAGCCGGCGTGAGACTTGTGGACGTATTTGACAATGTGTCTTCCGTAGATTTTCGTCCATGGGGGCAGTCCACCATTCCATTGTTCAGCCCGAGAGACTTTTGCTACCACTTACCGGTTGATGTTGTGTTGGGTGCAGATGTCGAAACTATGAAGTCTGGAGAATTTATTTACCTGCGGCAGTGCATTCCGGGATATGTCCGTCTCTATTCAACGGAGAATTTTCTGTGACTCCGTACAATATTGACAGGGTTGCTCGCCAAATGGGATTCGATCAGGGTGTCCCATTTATTCGTTCACCAAGGGTTCCGGAAGAGTTTCTCCCAAGTATTCTTAACGTTAATGTGTTCTTAGGCCAAGGTGAGCCTTCCCTTACGGCTTTATTGGGAGAAACCCGGTGTGCCGATAAGTATAAGGAGTTTTGGAGTAGACAAGCTGTTGGTTTTCCCGAGAAATTTTCGGAGAGTGTTGTGAGATCCTCGTGGTGAACCATCTTCGACGTCTTGATCCAGAAGCATTTCCGGTTGAAGCGCTTCCGACCAAACGGACCGGAGGCGAGGATTGCGGTCCCCCGGTAGGAGAGAGACCTAAGAGGCAAGCATGTGGTCCGGTAATCCTCAATTCTTCCAATATGCGGTATTTAAATTTCTTCCGTCGGTTCTTTCATTTCTCCAGTGTAGATTCTTAAAACGATCCTTGCTTGAAATCGGGAATTTCGAAAGATAATGCTTTCACAAGGTTGGCACGCATCCAAAACGAGAAGGTTGGCGGTGCTTGGTCTTCATGCTAAGAGTAAAGCGTGCGATCTTCATCTTTGAGAAGTCTGGCGGTACGGACCTTCATCTTGAGAAGTCGGCGGTCACCCGATCTTCATGCTTGAGAGTCTAGAGAAACGCTCCTTTCTCGACTACGACGAGAGATGATGAAAGCTCGGTGGAACAAGGCGCTTCCCTTAGTGATCTTGTTGGCCAGGCGTGATGGAAATTAGCACCCGGAGTGAAAGAGGCGGCACTGCTTGTGGTTAGGGCGGCTTCCCTTGAAATTCGTCTGAGAAGACTCGGTCAATATGTCCATTGTGGTGACTTCTTGAAAAGCCCCTGCACCTGACGGGGTTCCCGCGGTTGGTGAATTACCGATGATGCGGCTGAGGCTTTGTTCGATCCTCCTTTTTTGTCCCTTATCCGGGCCATGTGTTGGTTGGTGGATTCAGCGTCTTGATTCAATTTGAAGAGTTGTACACGGCAATATGGGAGAAACACGGACATATTGCTACCACCTGGCTCAAGAGTCGTCTTGCATTGGTCAACAGCGTCCAAGAAGCTTTAGTTTCTATCCGGGGGATGAGCTGCTGCTGGTGGAACGATTTACGAAGAGGTGATTGAAGATTGGAGGTGCCATGCGGGCGTGTTTGCGCGATGCAGCTTTAATGCTCCTTGGTTCTTCGAAGGGTTCTCCAAGATTCGGGAGCTCCGAAAACTACATGATGAAGTCCCTTCCGCGGATCGTGTCGCTCGTCGGGAAGAAGAGGTTGAGAAGTTGTCTAAGGAACCTGGAGTAAACGGCGGCCGTGCTCGAAGGATGAAAGCCGCCCTTGCCCGAAGGATGAGTTGTTCTTTGAAGGACTTCCCTTGAAGTATTTGTCTTTAATATCTTGGCGTTTTCTCTTATATGCTTTTCTTTTTTGAGTGATAGTGAGGATTTTCTTTGACTTCGGTTTTGGATTAATAGGTAATTGAATTGGCTTATTTTGAGATAGTTTTGTGAACAACCTTTTTGAAAGAGATTATGTTAAATGAGATTTGCATCTTGGTCATGAAGGATTGCACATATGAAATTGCAAATGTTATGTAAAAGGGAGTACGAATGGAAACAAACATGGCGTTTGGTCTTTGAGCCTCTTTCTCCACGTGCGGGATGCCAAGTCCCCGTGAATTCTAAACTATCTTTCTTGTAAAGTTGTTGAGTAAAACTTACTTGCCTTTTGAAGCCTCACTTATATCAAAGCCAGGAGTAGTCTCAAGAAAATCCTCTGCAAGCTATCTCTCTGGACCAAGCTTCTCTGAACAATGCGTTTCAAAGCGTTGCATTCCTTTGGTGGGGTGATGAAGGGCAGGGTGGTAATGACGATTACCTCGGGTCCATTACTTCTTGATCGATAGGTGGACGCCATACGGGGTAGCTCCACCTCTCCATTTCGCACCCACATCTCCAGCTGACTCTAGAATCTCCTCCATTGGGAAGGGGAAATGTAAGTACCTTGAGTCGGCTTTTCTGCGTTAGCGGGCGTTGTGATGTCTCTCTCCAGTGGCTTTGATGTAGAGGATGGGATGAAGTCGGAGGATTTGCGAGTGCCATCACATTTGCGGATCGCTTGCCTAGGCGAGCGGGACGTGGAAGATGTCGCAATGTCCTTTCTTCCAGTGGCCAAGGTGAACGTTCCCATCCTCTGTATTCGGGCATTTCTGGTTGATTTCTCCTTCCTCGAGCATTTCTCCCGATCGGTTGAAAAGTCGACGCGGATTGGACCGATCTTAAGGCTTCGGCAAGAGTTTTGAGATATAAATCCTCTAGTAGGGCTCCATAGGCTGCAGCTCCCTTTCTTTATGGCGGACGTTGTAGTACTCCGGACAAGTCTCTTCCTCCGTGCGGACCATGTTGTCCATCTCTTGATTAAATGCGCGATTATGTGCTCCTCTTGCTTCTCCACCGGTAAAGGTGTGATCCCTGGCTAAGGATTCACCGTTTCTTGCGAGCGGATGCATCCTTCTCGTAATTGTCTTTGCTATGTCATTCAAAAGGCGAAATGTCTTGATCGCGCTCTGCGAGTGATACCGGCGATTCGCCAAGACATCCTCCAACATTCGGTATGCTTCCC
Organism: Papaver armeniacum; assembly: GCA_023531295.1. Classification (NCBI taxonomy): domain Eukaryota; kingdom Viridiplantae; phylum Streptophyta; class Magnoliopsida; order Ranunculales; family Papaveraceae; genus Papaver; species Papaver armeniacum. The sequence goes on along the minus strand of JAJJWW010002639.1, from coordinate 6,996 downwards.
ATGATATCCCGAACCACCTACGGACTCGGGTGAAGATACATCGTGACACGAAAAACAAAGAAGAATTGAGAATTCGATTTTTTATTTTTTTGCATAGATCAACCTCCCACTTTGTGGTCGCCAATTGTTGATGGGTGAAAACTACTCCTGAGAATTTGGTAATTTGGGGTGTGGATGAGGAATGAATTTAAACCTTTCAACAAATGCCTTTGCGCGGTGAGTGCTTGTAGATTCGAGAGATCAATGCAGTACAAGTCCGGCCTAAACCAAGAAATGGCCGTTCCAGACTTGTTTGGTCACAAAGTGAAGGAGATGGGGTTGATCTTAGGGAGGGAAGCGAAGAAGGTGTTGAGATTGTGAAGGTGTTGGCTTGCTTATGACTTAACGAGAAAGATGAAGCGCAAGCTTGCGGTTGATGCAAAGCGGAGCTCGGGTGTTTGAATACGGTTTGTATTAACACTTGGTTTTAAATCGTATGAACTTGTGTTGTTCTCCGTTATTCCTTGTTGTTGTTGGAAATAGGGCGGAGAACCTATTTATACAAGTCATTGAGCCTCATTCACGTTTCTCGTGGGAAGTGGAGGTAGTGGAATGATGGAGTAGTGGAGTTATGTGTCGGTAACACACGACCAGTCTTGCCCACTTTTCTGTTCATCTTTAACGATCCATGACTTCCCAACACGTTCTTGTGATGGCGCGTTGCACGCCGCACCTTGCAGTAAACCGCCGGACCAATACCCCGATATGTATCCCCGATTTTGTGACATGATTGATGTGGAATGTGGATCGTGGATCCACGAAAGATAGCATGTAATGCTTTGAATTGAATAATTGCGTTATTGAGAAAAGTCGATACTTGTGAAGTATCGTGTGTATTTTATGCGAGTCTTTGCATTATGGTGTGGTAAAGTGATGGGTAATGACTCCTCACTAACCAAATAACTCCTGACCGGGGTTGTATAACCAAGGCTGGTGAGGTCGGACGGATGAGATGATGTTTGAGACACTCATCTGCGGCCAGTTGATGAAATTAGGGTTTTTAAAGAGGTGCGCAAGCATCACTCTTCAGCTTGGTCGAAACCAAGCATGGGAAGGGTTTTGAAGAGGACCGACCGGGCATGTGTGTAGACAACACGCCGGTGTGCACGTCCATACTTCACTTTCCCAAGAAGACGCGATCTAAGCCACTCAATTTGACCAGGTAAAGTTGAGTGGTTGAGATCGATTTGCGATAGGAGTTTGATGCCGCAAGGTCGCGCACCATACCCTTTTCCAGGCGTGTTTTCCAAGATGACTGACTTGGTCGGTCTTGGCCGATTGGTTTTAGGCGTGAAGATAGTAGGCTGATGTTCACGCCCATGTCTCACCGTCTCATGAAAACGTGATCTAAGCCACCCAATTCGTCCGGTGAAGTTGAGTGGTCGAGATCGATTTGCAATTTGGGAGGTGTAACCACGCATGTTTGAGCGGGCGTTTTGGATTGGCCAGGCATGATATGCCTTGGCCGACCGCATGAGGAGGTAGATGGGCTCACGGTGGTCATGTTTGGTGTGACCGACCCTTGCTCGATCTAATCAAGTGACCCTCCATTCGTCTTAGGAGAAGATGAACGCGTGATGGCTTGAGCCCTAATTTTGGCTTTCAAAGCAGCGCGACCATGGTATTTTAGGTGGACGAATTTGGTATAACCAATCATGGTTGGTTTTGACCGATTGGTCAAGTGTGTGGCGGTCACATGGTGATTGTGTCGACATGCTCCGGGCCTTTTGAGTCTACATCTACACCCTCCATCTATACCTGCGAAGATGGATGGTTGAGACCGTTTTGCGGCACATGTAATATGACGCAAACCCTAATTTAGGGTTTTCCGTCCATAATGCTTGGTATGGTCGGTTTCTTGGCAAGCAAAGGCCAATGGTCGACCATGCGAGGTCGGCCGTGTGTATTCCATACACCTTGGGGTGATGGAATTGATCGTGGTCATCAATCATGCTTGTGGAGTTGGATGAGCGCGATCGAATCATATCACGGCAAGCTAAGGCCGTGTGTATTCCATACCTTGGGGTGATGGAATTGATCGTGGTCATCCAATCATGCTTGTGGAGTTGGATGACTGCGATCGAATCATATCCCGGCAAGCTAAGGCCGTGTGTATTCCATACTGCTTGGGGGTGATGGAATTGATCTGTGGTCATCAATCATGCTTGTGGAGTTGGATGGCTGCGATCGAATCATATACGGCAAGCTAAGGCCGTGTGTATTCCATACACCTTGCTAGTGATGGAATTGATCTGTGGTCATCCAATCATGCTTGTGGAGTTGGATGAGCGCGATCGAATCATATCTCGCAAGCTAAGGCCGTGTGTATTCCATACACAGGGGGTGATGGAATTGATCTGTAGTCATCAATCATGCTTGTGGAGTTGGATGATCTGCGATCGGATCATATCTGGCAAGCTAAGGCCGTGTGTATTCCATACACCTTGGGGGTGATGGAATTGATCTGTGGTCATCCAATCATGCTTGTGGAGTTGGATGATGCGATCGAATCATATCGGCAAGCTAAGGCCGTGTGTATTCCATACACAGCAGGGTGATGGAATTGATCTGTGGTCATCAATCATGCTTGTGGAGTTGGATGATTGCGATCGAATCATATCCGGAGGCCCATAAAGTCAAGTCCGGATGCTCAATCGAGCTAGTATAACACACCGAGAGGGGCTCAATCGGGCTAGTATAACACAGGAGAGGGCTCGGGCTAGTATAACACACCGAGAATCGGCATGTCACGGGTATTTCGTACATGGCTTCATTATAGTGCTTGGAGGTTCGTGTTGCTGCAGAAGAGTAACACTCGAGTCGTCATGCCACACCGATAATGAGTCTTGGAAATACAAGGCTGATATGAAATTCACGGGAAGGGATTGTTGCTACATGCTCCAACTGGAGGAATTTCATGTATTCACTGAGAATGGGATTGTTGCTACATGCTCCATTCTTGGTGAATTAAGTGAGGAGTATCCGTCACTTATAAATGGCTTTATCTTTTACAAGATGTCGAGCATGATTTTAAGTTTACTCACAAATTTAACCTTAAACGAAAATCCACCATCAACAAAGCCAAAACCCTTGACGACAACCTTGCTACAGACTATAGATCCAGTTTACGCCCCATACCTTCCAACAAATCATTCTCAATGGATTAGAAACATCATATGACCCAATCGTCACCACCTTAAGCGCCCAAGGGTGGATAACAAATTATTTTCTATGGATGATTTTCATGTTCATCTATTAGCATTCTATATGAGAGTAGAATCTCAAAGTTACATTCTTTCTCCTCAACCCACTGTCAATATCACTACTTCCTTCTCATGACATGCTCGTGGTCCATCACAAAATCGTAATCGTGATAACAATCAATCTCATCATAACTTTTCTTCATCCTCTTCGTGAAATTTCGCCACTACTTCTTCCTACAAAATCATGACGACCGATAACAAAATTGGACAAATGATTTTTTTTTCTCGGGTTATTAGTCGTTACGGTTAAGCTTTTCAAAGCTTAACGAGTATTCATACTACATCATCACTAGTCGTCAAGGTTTATGGATGAAGACCATGATGACCATGTGAATGTTTTTTTCGAAACAAAACTCTTTGAAAAGTTGTCACGCTATTTTTGTGGAACGGAAAATTACGCACAGCGCGCACAGGCGCACATGCCATAACTCCCCCGGTGCGCCATGATCTTTGATGCTTCACTAGGGCCTTAAAGATAGGAAAATGCACGTTCATCTGCCCTTGCAAGCATGCTCGTGGAGCATGATACAACTAACTTACCTTCCACACCATTCCAACTTAACCTTGTTCTACGAAGCGTTTAAAGCCTTAAAGGCTACGACCGATGCACCTTGCATGCATCACTGGATTCCGAGTCTTGTCCAGGCATAAGGCATGCCTTAGACTTGACCGTAGGCTATAAGAGGCCTAATTCCACTTCTTTACTTGGTATAGGCATTGTTGAGAGCATGCACTTGTCTTGATTGTGTTAGGTGTGCATCAATCAGTCTCATGCCGTACTTTTGTTAGGCTTATGCAAGCTCTGGTAACTTGCATATCGATCTAGCTTACTTTCCAAGCCATGCCCAATGCGTCATTGGTACATGCATATGTCGAATGTCTTGATAGGAAGTATGAGCATCCAGAGAATGTAATGCAACTTGCCTCATCAAGTTTGGACACAATCATTTCTTGCATCGAGCTACCAACCAGGATGATATGAGAGGCCAAAATGCCGCAATCACCTCTAAATTAGATGATATGAGAGACAAAGTGCTGTAACGGCAATGCTGCAACTCATTGCGGCTGCTTATGTACCCTTCCTTACTCTAAAAGGATCAAGCACTGACTGTAGTTCATCCTCGAAGGGACAGAAGCTTAAACCAACTCGTTTGCAAGGTGCATTGGCCAACCAATAATGGTAATGTCCTAGTCCGTATAGGCCGTTACGTCAAAATGAATCCAAGTGATGCATATTTGGTCCGCAACATGGCATAGTCATGCCCATGCTTAATACACTCCATTGCCAAGGATACGCAGCTATAAATAAAGCTTAGGCATCATTTATCTTTCGGCTAAGCTATGAAGCTTACTTGGTGCATAGTCCGCATATGCACCTTCAACCAACTACCCCTCCCTATATATGTTAACTTGACATTTTTACAACTTAAATTGGGGGAGAAAAAGTCATTCATCAACTCCCAAGGCTATGATGGTTGCACATGACTACCACACAGCCAAATGCAATGTACTGGTAGTGATGACTTTACATTCGATTCGGCTCACATGCCGGTTTTCAATGTCTAGCCACGATGGATGAACATTTCCTGAGCCAGGTCCAGTGAAGGGCCGTGATGGCTATATTTCCGGCTTTGGCCCATCGCCCCCTCCAATGTCCAGCCGTGATGGCTGTACATTTCCAAGGCTAGTCTGCTATGGCCTGTTGCACCATTTTGGGGCGATATTGTTCCTAGGCCAATGACATGGTAGTGTGCTATGTTAGCACTAACTTTTCTCAAGGCCATCTACCCAACTGGCCTAACACATCCTTTGATGCGAGATTGGCCTTTGGCCAATATAGCTTACAACTTACACTCTCTTGGTGCCATATTGGCATTAACCAATATGCCCATGCAATATGCCATTTTTGGCAGCGTATTAGCTTATGCCAATGTTCTTTTTACTACGCAGTGGAAGCTTTGGATGAAGCTTCATCTCGGGCTATGGCGCATCTCTGAGCATGCGCCATGCTAAAAGCACGGGGTGTTACACTATTCACCTCTTTAAAGAATTTCGTCCCCGAAATTCAAAACAAAAACTATTCGGTTTGGATTCCTAAGAAAAGTACCATACCGGATGCTCATAAATCACGCAACGTTTTTAAGTTTGTCATGGAGCATCAATTAGGACCTTCGAGCATACGTCCCATACCGCATACTTAGGAATCCAAAAAGAGTCAACAACATTCTGAAAGTCTCGATTGGCCAATTGCCAAAAGGATATCTCGGCGGGTATCCGAGATGGCGTCCCATACCACCACCCGGGAATCCACTAAGATTCACAAGATTGAAGATGTCATCGAAATGACAAGATTTAACGCAGATCTGTGTGGAACATAATCCCGATTTCTATCGTCCCCACGGTCGTCTAGGTGCCACTCGTAAGTGGGATGCTAGCCAGGGCGACAACGCACACCATTGGCCGGTGCCAATGCCTCGGGATGATCATTCTATTGTCTACCCACCGTCCCATACGGTCTTGGGATATCCACTCGTAAGTGGGGTGCCACTTAGGCCGGCAAACTCACGGTACTTAGAAAAGCTCAACTCGATTCACATAGTAAGCGGCATGGAGTTACAAACTCTTTTCCGCGCAAAAGTTCGCCTACTCTCCAACTTTATTTCATGTAAAGGAAAAATACTACATTGAATAGTCCACTCTTCACAGAGTCCTAGAGTTATCTGGAACTTTCTATGATACCAACCGTAACGGGAAAATTGCACAGTGCGCCCGGGGTCGCATGCTATAACTCCCTCGGTGCGCCAAGATGATGCTGCTTACTGGGCCTCTTGGAGCATGATGCATCTAACTTACCTTCCAAACCGTTCCAACTTACCCTTGTTCTGCGAATGGTTTAAATCCTTGAAGGCTACGAATAATGTACCTTGCATGCATCACTGGCTTCCGAGTCTTGTCCAGGCATAAGGCATGCCTTGGACTTAACCGTAGGCCATAGGAGGTCGAATTTCACTTCTTTATATGGCTTAGGCATTCTTTGAGAGCATGCACTTGTCTTGCTTGTGCCAATGGTGCATTAATCGAGCTCATATCGTACTTTCTTTAGGCTTATGCAAGCTCTCTAACTTGCATATATATGTAACTTACTTTCCAAGCCATGTCCAATGCGCCATTGGTACATGCCTAAGTCGAATGCCTTGATAGTAAGTATGAGTATCAAGGAATGGAATGTAACTTGCCTCACCAAGTTTGGCCACAATCATATCTCGCATCGAGATACCGAGGCCATATGATATGAGAGGCCAAAATGCCGCAATCACCTCTAAATTAGATGATATGAGCGACAAAGTCTTTGGACCGGCAATCTTGTAACCCGGTCATTTTGCCTCACGTACCCTTCCTATTCTAAAGGGATTAAGCATTGATCATAGTTCATCCTCGAAGGGACTAAGCTTAAACCAACTCGTTTGCAAGGCCGTGGCCAAGCAATAATGGTAATGGCATACTCATTGATAGGGACATCCGTCAAAATGCATCCAAGTGATGCATATTTAGTCTGTGACATGGCATAGTGATTCCCATGCTTAATACGCTTCATTGCCAAGGCTACACGTATAAATGAGGCTTAGGAATCATTTATACTCTTCCGGCTAAGCTATGAAGCTTACTTGGTGCATAGTCTGCATATGCACCTTCA
>JAJJWW010002638.1:0-56762 GCA_023531295.1 Papaver armeniacum | reverse complement strand
GAGATTAATAAATAATGACATTGCGAGGAGTCGAGGAAGTAAAATAAATGACGCAATGAATGACGCCAGCCAGAACATGAAAGGTGTGAAAACTTAGCGAAATTCAGAGTGTCGCGAGAATTAATACATGTACACTTGCGATATTTCGCAGGTTATTCCAAAATAAAGGACAACTTAGCTGTCATCCACTATGTACTACCCTATATAAAGAGTTGAACAAGTCTGTTGTAGGGGGTTCTTTTTGAATTGTTAAGCAAGTCATTAGGAGAGAGAAAGTTTTAGAGTGATTGTAATTGTATAACTCATTTCTATTTCATATTGTAAAGATTCAAGTATTCAATCAATAGGAATCATAATCATTCATCTTAAAATGACTTAATTGTGTATATTCTAGTGAGGGGTGTAGTGTAGGGATTTCCTGCAACTACAATATCCTTCACAATGTGACATAGTGATCTCAAGCCTTCGATCAAAACCCCCACCTTGTTACCTAGGTCCTCCAACTAATGCTTAACAAACTCCATCTTTAGATTTCAACTCTTGCACTTTGGCATGAGTAATAACCAAGGGTTATAGGCACAACCATACTTCCACGTTTATATGACAATCATACTTTTGTAATAACCAAGGGTTATAAGGCACAACCATCCTATTATGTACTTCAAAACTTTCACTCTTGCGCACGCGTCGTCCCATCATTACGTCTCCCGTAAAATGTGGTATGCATCTTTTCCTTGCACGGTACACTCAGAAAACTCTTTTGGAAAGTTTCTCTTACATTTACCATCCTCATGCACTTACTACCACATGGACCGTGAATCATCCACTTTTTCACACACTCGTGTAGTTCTGGCTCTTCGTCGGGGTCAGGTATTTCTGCTCTCACTATCTTGTCATGATCATCTGCCTTGTAATTTGTCTTCCTCACTCAAAATAATTAACATATGAACATGAGGCAGACCTCTTTTTTAAACTAAACAACATGCACATGGGTAGCTACTCGCCAAATATTGACTTGGTAAAAATATCTACCTTTAGTTCTTCAAGCTTTGCACGGAACACCCTTGTAATCGATCGTCTATCCGCTTCACATTGACCCGACCCCAGGTTGGACACGATTTCATCCCAAAGTGGGTTGCAAGTCATTGTAATTAACAAATCAGGATTCTCATACTTTTGCACCAGTGCCATTGCATACTGATACCGCTGGTACATGTCACGGGGGCTGCCCATGTATGAGGAAGGAAGCACTTACGTTTGACCAAGATTCTCTGTCATTAAAAAAAATCGTATTTCAAGGAAGTACCTTCCTTTAACTGTTTTTCGTTATCCGATAACATTTCACAGTAAGTATCTAAAGATAAAGAATAAAATGAATGTAGCTAGGCTTAATTGGCACTGGGTCAAAAAAGAAAGTGATTATTTATTACTTACTTGCACTGGTTTCGCCGTCCATTCGTGCATCTTGTAGACCTTGATGCAAATCAGCTCTTATCTCCTCTTGATGATCCCATAACCATCTAAGTCTAGACGAATCAATCTTCACCCAGTTATCCACACCATATTGTTGTAGTAGTCTTCCACCTCTAAGAATAAGCGACGCTTCATTTCTTCGAATATGTTAAACAATAGCGGCATCAAATATATAAATTATTTATATTATTTGTGTCAACATAATATGCATATGTTCAATTGTGAAGTGTAGTTGTTAAACATTTATATCATATATACCTCGTAGCATGTAGGATTAGTACTCAAGGCATGGAAATTGTCATGTCATTCTCATCTATAGTATTCTGATCCCATCCCTCCCATATGGTAGCAATAGTGGATATTGAAGAGGATCATAATAACCCAATCTTTCTTGAATAAATAACAGATTTCCTTCAGTTGTTCGAACTACAATGTCTCGCTCTCTAGGTTTGCCGATCCCATCTCCTTCGACTACAATTGCGGCGACTTGTAAAGCAGCTGGAAGTGTGTACTGCTTCTCGGTTGCAGTGTGTTTTTCTTTGATCACCAGCCTAAATCTTTGGATGTCTTCTCGTTGTGTAAGTGGCCTGATTACATGCACGAACCTATTGTGAGTATCCAAAATTATCCTCAACTTTTCCATCACCTCTCTCATTTAGATCGTCACCACCTTCTTCCATTCTCCAAGCTAATCTCTTTATCCGTATCATAAATATACATTTGTACATATTTGGGATGATCTGCTTGAGGATCTGTTCTGCTATCAACCTCGGAAGGTAGAAGATTGCCTATTATATGGTAGATATCACCTGAACACGAAATGTATACACCTTCTCTATTATCAACCAATTCTTCATATAATTCACTCCAATCGACGTTAATGAGAAACACCGATTATAACGCCGTATGTACCTCCGAAAGTGTACCCCTACTTCGGCTTGATCATCAAACAACTCCAAAAGTTCAATCGGTGGGGCAACAAACGGTAAAACAACTTTCACATCTCAACAACAAAAGCCTTTCGGTTTGCGATAAAAATCATCGCTTGGCAATTTGGACATGTACCTTGTTAGAGCACTCGCCAGCGAACTCGCAAGCTGCTATCTCAAGCTTGTTTGTCAAGTTTAGTCGCCAAAACTATAAGTCTTGATTTATAGTCTACTAATAGCTAATTCTCGGACTAGGATATAAAGTGTAGTTGAGCTTTAGACTCCACGGTGTTCATCATGCAAAGACGAAGAACTACTCAAGGAACTGGTGGAACTTCATCGACAAAAAGGTATGTGGAGACTTGAACTTATCTATCACTCAAAAGTCTACTTTATCTCCCATCTTGAGACAAAAGTCGTATTGCTATGTACTATTTCGAGCTGAGTTTATCTCTCTTATCTATTTCTCGAAATATGTGTTGATAAGCTTTCGCTTTGGCCAAGTTCGTCTTTACTAGTGACGGAAGTCATATTAGTTTCAATTACTTGAAAATCGCTTTGACGAAAAATAGTTTGTGAATAACTATATAACGTCCTCTAAGAATGTTTCAATGATTGAAATGAGAGTTTAGAATATATAACCTTGGTTGGATAAAAACAGGTGAGGCAACTCATACTTGTGTAAGTCCAATATCCTTGAACCAAAGTATGCATTTTGTCTGCTCAGATAACCGAACTAAAGTACGCTGCACAGCACGCGCACCGCCGGAAGTTCACATCCTGAGAATTTCTCAAGCAGCTTTGTGAACTGAAACAAACTTAATCCGGGTACTTAAGTCCGCTGCATCAAGATGCGCACTTAAGTAGGTTATTTTCTAAAAATAATTTAATTCGTAAACTAAGATATTTATATATTAAGGAATGCAATCTTTGCAAACCGTGGATATAATGTTCTTGAATCGATTCGAGTGAATCAAAACTGTTTTTGTTTCGATTGTTTCTTGTATACTTCTATGAGATCTAAGCAATTGAACAACTCTCTAACTAGTTCATTTGAATCATTTGAACTAGTTGTGGTAAAAAGAATAAGGTTGATATGAAATTGCTCATATGGATAACCTATGGTTAACTACCGTTGAACCAAAGACTTGTACACGTTTAGGTATGGTTACTCAAACCTAAATGAAGTTACATTTCATGTGTGTATAACAAGATAAGTTCGATCTAACGGTTGAAAGATATTAGCTTGAATCTAATCAGGTTTTTCATCTAACGGTGAATATTGAATGCTTTGTTACCAAGGTAACTTAGATTGCAAACCCCGATTTGAAGACTATATAAAGGAGAACTTTAACAAATGGGAAACATAATCCCTACACCTCATGTGTGATACTAGTTGTAAGCTAGAGTCGATTCTCCTTTAACCTTAGGCTTCTATCGAAACCATGTAGGTTAACGACTTAAAGACTTCATTGGGATTGTGAAGCCAGATCCGACTATCTTCTATATAGTTGCATGATCTCGATCTTGCTGTTTCTATCGTATTTGAGTACAATCATAAGGATTGGCTTGAGATTAATTTCTTCGATAGGCAAGATAGAAAAGTAGTCACAAACATCTTCGTCTCATCGGTTGTGATTCCACAATATATTGTTTTGCTATTCGATTAAGATTATTATGAGGTGATTTATATTTCTAGGCTTTTTTTCGGGAATATAAGTCCTAAGATATCAATTGGTTCCTGTTCACCTTGATTTATCAAAAGACTAACAAAACTCGTAGGTATTTCATGGGAGACAGATGGCCTATTCATGTAGACTTTTTTGTGTGATACAGATTTGTTTATTAAAGTCTTCGACTTTGGGTCGTAGCAACTCTTAGTTGTGGGTGAGATCAGCTAAGGGAATCAAGTGCATAGTATCCTGCTGGGATCAGAGACGTAAGGAGCGCGACTGTACCTTGGATCAGTGTGAGATTGATTGGGGTTCAACTACAAATCCCGTCGAAGTTAGTTTGTAGTAGGCCAGTGTCTCGTAGCGGCTTAATACATTGTGTGTTCAATCTGGACTAGGTCCCGGGTTTTTCTGCATTTGCGGTTTCCTCGTTAACAAAACTTCGGTGTGCATGTTATTTCTTTTCCGCATTATATTTTGTTATATAATTGAAATATCACAGGTTGTGTGTTGAATCGAACAATTGGGAAATCCAACCTTTGGTTATTGATTGAAATTGATTGATCCTTGAACATTGGTCTTTGGTATCGTTTAAGTGATTTCTCTTGTATTCAATTAGACTCGCAGATTTCTATTTGCTTGAGTAAGTATTGAATCGAGAAATTGAGATATAACTCTTTGATATACTTTTTATTAAGATTGAGTCTAACTGTCTAGTTGATTCTCTTAAAAGTATATTGGAGTTAGTACATACAGATTGCTGCGGAATTATTGGGTGAGGTTGTTGTACCCCACTTTTTCAATTGGTATCAGAGCAGGCAAACACGTTTAAAGACCTTATAAGTCTGTGTTTGTAGCGATCTGACTCTATGGACAAAAATTCTATCTCCATAAATGTATCGCCAGTCTTCGATGGCTCAAACTACTTATGGTGGAAAATTGCTATTCGTGCTTTTCTTCAAGCTCGTGATTTTCAAACATGGGTAGGAGTTGTTAATGGTTATACTCCTCTGGTTGATACAGTAAGCGATGTGTTTAGACCTAAGGATATTGGTGCATATACTCCAGAAGAAATCCTTGTTGCAAAGCAAAACTCTGACATATTAAATACTATTATACATGCCATTACCCCAGATCTTCAGCATCACGTGACTACGTTCTTAAAGTCTAAAGATGCCTGGGATATCTTAGAAACCGTATTTGAAGGGAATACATGTGAAAAAGTCGCGCTTTTTTTTCGGAATCATTTCCTTCGAATACAGTCTCAAGGGTATCCCATGCCTCCTTAGAAGTTTTATATGACAACATGATGGCGAAGATCATCACTTACCACGTGTATGATGGCATTTAGACCATCGAGTTCCCGCTTTGCAAGAACTCTTTCTTCATAATTGTAGAATGCTAAACGTTTAAACTCTGCTTCTGGATATTCTACTCTTGGTCTTTCATATCCGTCTTCGATTAATAACCAAGTATTAAAATCTTGGGATTGAAGAAAGGTTCTCATAGCAGCTTTCCAAAATGGGTAATTCATCCCATTAAATCTTGGTGGTACGTTAACTGAATCATTCATAAGATTCATTTTCTTATAGGTTGGATCGCACCAAACACAGATTGTTAGATCTTTTCGTGTTTGCCTTCTCTGATACCAATTGAAAAGATGAGGGTACCCAAATATACCTCAATCTAAAACTTTTCCACCTATAAGTCCTTTTCTCCTAAAGTGATTGTCTATGGACTGAGTCGAGACAATACAACTAATCGGTTCACACTTCGTGTGATCGTCTATGGATACAAGTTCTAGACAATACGACAACAAGATAACTTGCGTGATTGACTATGGATACAAGATCGAGACAATACAACAACGAAGTATGTTTACTTGATAATAGGTTCGGCTTAACCAAACACAATAGGATCGCTATCAAGTAAATAGAAATTAACGTTTGTGTATTTTACTTCTAATTATAATTGAGGAAATAGAAAATTAAAAGACACAACAAGATTTTGTTAACGAGGAAACTGCAAATACAGAAAAACCCCGGGTGCTTGTCCAAAATTGAATACTCTCAGGATTAATCCGCAAAAATCTAAACCAACTTCTTATAGTTCAGACCAAGCAACTAAACCTATAGTTCACCTAGTTCCGTTTGTATCCCTGCGCCTCCAACTTGCAATAAGTCACGCACTTGGAACAATTCCTTTGGTTCGTATTCCAAACAGTAAAGGAACAACAAATCTATTCGGTAACAACTCTTTTCAAACAAGTGATATGAGTTTGACAAAAGGCTCTTTACGTTTATCCCAATAAACTCCTTTGTCGGGTCCTTAGATCTATCTTTTCAACAACTACCAAAGTAATTGTAAAGACTATGCAATCAATACTTCGAATCACAGAGAATCGTATTGATGCCGATCTACTTAACTAATCAATTAAATCTATCACAAGGATAAACTTGATTATAGTTGGATCCATGAAATGATCAATTTTTGTGCACACCAAAGATTATGAACCCAAATCGAAATCTTCTTAGATATTCAATAAAAACCTAACACAATCAACTTGAATCTCTTGTGATCAATCACACACGTAACAATGTAGTCTCCAATGGATTATCACAAGACGCCTTTAGATCTACAAATAGTCTAAAGATCCTCGTCGAAACTTCATTTAGTTTGAGTGAATCTTATATCGAAGAGAAGATTCTCAAGCATAAACAAACTAGGTGCAATCAAAGTTCAGCAACCGTTAGTCAATCCAATCAATCGAAAACTAATAATAAACCGCAATTATCTAGTTTCCCACCAATGGTACTCGTAGAGCTTCCAAATCCCAAAGAAGTCTTTAAAACGAGCGGTCGCAAGAGATTTCGCCTAATTAGGGTACTTTCCTCTCCAAATAGACGGTTCCACCAGTAACACACACAATAAGGTAGCTTTGCTGGCTTTGAGGATTAGTTTGCTTGAAATGCAAACTTCAATATTTATAGACCAAGGAAGTTTGGACACCAAGGAATTTCCAAAACCGAAAATATTCTCAAGATATGCAATATATTTCCAAATTCGGTTTCCATAATTTCTGGAAATGCTTTGTCCAAATATTGACTGAAATCTCAGTAGAAAATCTCCAATTAGTAAATGCACATTACCAATTTTTATTTTCTAAAGATATGAATTTTAATTGCTGGAAATTAAAAGCATATAAAACTAAAAACCTTAATTAAAAGATTCTCAATTTATTTCGATTCGGGATTCTCCTTTAGCTATTAAGGAATATCTTTGAACAATAAAAGATAAGCATTACTGCACATGTTCAAAGTATGTCGACATCTTTACTTTGTAAATCCTTTTTCATATTTACAATCTTGGAACCGATTTGCCACACATCCAAACAAGTTCAGAATTGGTTCATCTGACTTCCAAGAACTATATGATTGATTATCCTATCAAATCACCAATCATGGTTTTCACGGTTCTACCAAAATAAGTTTTGGTTCTACCTCCATGTGGGTACTAAGATCAGTCACACTAGCTTTCCAAAATTTGGTTGACTAGGTACTAGGATTGGATACCACATATTTATGGTATCTAACTTGTATTCGGTTGCACAAGTCATAGGATCGGTTACCAATATCTAAGACTTGTTATACCTCTTACAAGGATCGATTCCCCTTTGCTTGCGATCGGTTGCACTCTTACTAGGATCGGTTTCCCAATATCTAGAGTTGGTCATACCAATTACAACAAATCGATCATACCATCTCAGGTGATTACTTAAGATCGCTTTCACTAATAAAAGTCATACCAATACAAAAGTCAGGCCTTGTGAATAGTTTTACCAAGATACATAGACAAGTTATCAGCGGTTATACTAAACACACATATTGGTAATCCAAGGATTTGCAATGAATAACAATACCAATAAGCCTAGTGTATTTCCTTTAAAATAATGTAAAAACATTGTTTCCTAGACGAAATCTTCACCCATACCCATACATAATAACAATAGCATTCATACGATTATGTCGAGGTCTTATATACAAAGTTCAAAAGATAGACGTTATACTTTGTATTGTAATTCCTTAATACTATGTCTAACTAGAGTATATTCATTCACAAACTTTCAAAGTTATGTTTTCAATATGCACGACTTGAAAGATACATTAGGAATGAAACAGTTCAAGTCAAATATTACTAACCTCAAGAGGAAGGATGATGTCAGCCAAGCCAGAAGCTCCTTACTTCTTAACATTCTTCAAGTCTTCACGTAATACTTGTAAGTCTCATATCATAATAACTTTCTAATAAACCTATACTGAAATTGACTCTAGTAAATAATCAAGTTTACTCTTTAAATGAGTTTTTGATAGACACATTTTTGTGTCTAATTTGTCTCGATTCTTTATATTGATAGTGCTCATTTTTGTACTTATTATGGTGTTTTATGTGTGTGTAGGTATTTTCGCCAATAAACATTTTTTGGAAAAATCGGCTTAAAAGTTGCGCTGTAGGACACCTACTATTCTGACTCCCATTTTGGATAAGGGGTAACCTAATTACTAAGGGGCACCCCATTTCCAGGCAGCTACTAAACACGGCACCCGTAGACGATAGGGAGGTCACCTTCTTCCCCCGTTTAAACTTTTTTTTTGGGAAAATCTGCTTTCTTCCCCGGCATTAGGTTTGAGATTTTGGGTGATTCTTAAGGAGACTCAAGGGCTTGTTTTTGTTGGATTGACCTGTTATAGCATAACAGGGTCGCGTCCAGGTTGATTAGACCTTGAACCAGTTGGGCTAGATAAGCCGGGAGAAGAAAACATGGAGGTGAAGTTATTCTCGGAATTTTCCGAGTTTTATAAGGAAGGTACGTGTAAACTTGGGAGGATATCGTTCTGTTGGATTCGAATCTATCAAAAAAAAGGAGAGTTTGGACTAAACAGGGAGACGCGTAAGAAGAGGAGAGCAATATTCTCGTAACTTGCCGTGAAGGATAAACCAAAGAGATTTCTCGAGATAATGGGTCCGGTGAAGTATATATAGGCTGCTTCATACACAGAAGAGGGGGTGGAGACTTTGGGTGAAGTTACGAAGGAACGGGAGAGCCAACAGAGGTCTCAGCTCGGTGAAAGAAAGTTGCAGAGTCGTTTCTGCACTTTCAGGGAAGAAGAGAAGAAGAATGCAGAATCGGACATAAACACAGTCGCGTAATCCGTGGCCTTAGCTTTTCAAATCCAATTCACTCACACAATTTTTGTAACAATTATTCAAACTTTGTAATATCTCTTACGGTTTCTCAGAATAAAGGTGTTGTAACAATTATATCTCGTTATAAAACCCACGCTTTGTACTTTTCCCTTTTTAATCAACTTTTGAGCTATGAACCGATATTTTGAGCGAGTGATTAATATGAGGAGCTAAACCCCTTAGCCGAGGCATCGGAGGAAGCCATTGTTCCATGAAAAGTGGTATATTTCTATTTTAATTAATTTTTGCAATTTCTTTTATGATTATTTGCATGGAACTAATATTGGAAACGGATTTTTATTGAATGATTGTGATTCGCTTTGATGGAGCATGCTTAGTTTAAGACTTTTGATGTTTCATGCTTAGTGTTTACAATTGTTACTTCAAAATCTACTAGAGGCAATATATTAGAATCACTTCAAACGCAAAGAATTGCATGAATATTGATTAGATTGAATCACTTAATTGGTCAATGGTGGAATCTTGAGTCTCGGTGCTTTTTATAATCTTGATAACAACTTCGTAAGTTTTCTATTGAGTTTGAATCTAAAACTAAATCTTCACAAGTCTGAGTTGAACGAATCTTTCTTACCACTTTACAAACAACTTCAAAATCACATCAATTTTTGGCGCCGCCGACGCGGACTTGTATTTAGGTTTATTTTTATTTTTTTGTTATTTTTTTACGCCTTTGGTATTCTTTTGATTCATATCAGATTTGGGAGCGAAGCTACAAGGAAAGAAAAAGTGCTATCAAAGGAAAGCATCGCTAAAGAAGGAAAGAAAAGAGGAATCCAAGGCGTGAAGAAGATTTTGTACATATTTATTTTATTTAGACTTTATTTTTTTTAGAAACTGTAAATAGGTTATATTTTTGTAATTTTTCTTTTTATTTTTGGACATTTTTATTTTGGACACTTTTTGGACTTGGATTTTATTATTTTAAACCCTAAGGAAGGGTTAAAAATTAAATACAAACTGCTTATGTGGGAAGGACGACAAGCACGATATCGTCTCTACCCCTGCTTCAGACACTGACATCGGAGTCGGTGGCCTGAGTCGACTTCAACGGTTCATCGCCCGTCTGGTACGGGGAGGTAAGACTCTATCCACCCACGAATCCCCTGTCAGTGGGTTTAATTTTGTGTGACAACTCACACCCTCGCGAATAGAATGTCGAACCGGTATAATAATAGCCAATACAACGAATATCCGACCGAGTTTCAAACTGGACGTTACTACTTTGACCATAATGTGAATAGTGGTTGGGAACATCAGCCTTTTGAAGGTTATGGTCCATACCATGGTGAGCCCAATTACTATCCATATTCCCACCTTTATTCATACGAGCAAAATTCCTCTCTATTAGAGTCCGCACGTAAAGTTAGCCGAGTCAAGACAAAAGATACTTAAGTCGACATGTAGTTCGGATGAGATGAATGACTTAGTTATGGACGAAAGCAATGCAACGTGTGAACCTTCTTTCCTAGATCAAATCAGGAAGTCATGTGAATCGACTCAGAAAATGCTGTTAGAGGCCCAGGAAAGAAATGCTCAAGATAGTTTTAATTTCCAATATAGTGTGTAGTAGCAGGATTTCCTACACTACACCCCTTACTCGATTTTGCTTAATTAGTCCATTGAAGGATGTAAGATCAAGAATATTTATTGATTGAATCCATGAATTGTTTACACATGAAAATAGAATTACACTTAGAAATTAAAACACTCTTAAACTTTCTCTCTCCTAATGACTTGCCCAACAATTCCAAAAAGATCTCTCCTTCTCACAGATTCACTCAGCCCTTTATATAGGGTAATACATAGTGGATGACAAACTAAGCTACCCCTTTATTTTCTGGGAATGTCTCGCAAGTGTCGCAGATGCACAAACATTCACTCTCGCGACACTTAACCTCGCGCATCTCACGCTTCTTTATGTTTTGCCTGCGTTATTCATTAAATCGTTTATTTTAGCTCCCTGACTCCTCGCGACACCGTCGTTCATTAATCCCGCGAGCCTTGTCTGTTGCGATATTATGATCCTACATCTTGCCTCTTTTTTCCTTGAATATTGCTTGAAGAGCGATCTTTAAGGAAAAATCGTTGTTGTAGTAATCTTTGGTCTTTGCTAATGAGGAAATGAGCGTAAGAATACCGTATTTGAAAAGTACGTACTTGCCTCTATTCTTTTGCGAAGTTCAAGCTCCTATATACGGCGTGTCATTTCTTGCCTCATGTGTTACGTAGAATAATCAATTTCGCAATCTCTTCTCGCCTATTAGGAAATATGCCGATATTTGGATTCTCGTAAAAGTTCTTTTCGTCGTGTTCCCTTGGATTTGGTAGTGACCGCTTACACGTGTCTATATTTACCTCTTTTACCGGTGCATTTAATGCTATCCGGTCATAACATTTTTCTCATCTATTTATAGAGCATCCCCTGTGAAGAATTTTCCTTTTCCTTTTCATCTTCTTCATCGTCTGCAAGTGTTCTTCTTCTTCATCGTTCTGCAAGTGTTCTTCTTCTTCATCACTTTAGCTATTTTCTTCCAGTTTTTACTCTCATGGCGTCCAGGTTTGTTAATTTTGCCATATCTGATTGATTTTGTGGTTGATTAAATTTGAGATTGGTTTTTCTTGTTGAAATCACGCCCGGTATGATTAACTTTGTGATTCTTTTTTCTCGCCATTGTTGTTTAGCAAGAACCAACCCAACTAAATTTACCGTGAAGGACCCCCTTCTTTCTTTGGGCTCGCCATCGAAATCTACTTCAAACAAGAATCCCTCACACAACCAAAGCCCACCTCAAGAAAGCAAAATCTATGGTCACAAAAAGACATTCTCATGAGTGATAAGGTATTCGAGAAACACTTATTCCTTATTAACAATACATTGTTGCCTCTGTCTCTTATTTAATTTGTCATTCGCAGGATGATAAAACTACTGGTCATGCTCCCAAAAGGCTTCGCTACTCTAAACCTGTTACCCCCAACGTTCCATTTCCTTCATTCACACCTTCATCTCCTGCTGCGAAATCGTCGCAAGATAATATTCCTATACCTCAACTCCTCATAGACCAAGTTCCTTACAACTGTCCTCCTACAAACGATATTATACCACCCTCTGCTATCAATGTCCCTGCTATTTCTCCAATCAATTCTCTCCCTGAAACTTCCTCTTCTCATGAGGTTCCTTTGACAAAAGTCGACTCGTCTTTTTTGTTTGAACAAATTCCTCTAACTGCAGAAAATTTGGAGGGAATAGATGTGGCCTTTAAGGTCCTTTCTGATCTCGTGAATGATGCCAAAAAGACTTCTGCAGATCCTATTAAATCCAATGTCTGCGAGATCTTAAGTAAGCATCTTGGTCCTGATAGGATCTCGCAAACATCTTTAGTTCAAGAGATTAATAAGTTGAAGGATGATCTCCAAGTCATGATCAGAAATGCAATAATCTCCACCTTGAAAATCAAAATTTCTCGTATCTCACTAGATCGTGATAATCTTCGCAAGAAGAATGAAGAATTAAAAGGTATGCTCTCGCCAGCCCCTTTCCCTTTTTTTTTTTTTTTTTGTTTTTAAAACAACTCAAACCCTTGTTCGTCCTTCAAGAATTAAACCAGAAACGAATAATGGAGATATATCAGACGGAGTCTATCGTTGAAGAAGTTCGAGTTGAAAGAGATGCTTGGATGGAACAATATAATCTCTTAGATAATCTTCATACTTATGCAGCTGATCAAATAAATAACTTGTCTAAAGAGAATTTTGATTTATCGCAAAAGCAAGACTCATTAAGTAATGACTTATCTCGCCTCTCTTATGCTTTGACTAAAACTAACTTGGAGTTGGAAACTTTATCAGATGAGAATCGAACTCTTTCTCAAGAGAAACGTTCTCTGTTGAATAAGATGGCGAGCTACTCATGTGATAATGCTTGTCAAAAGTTATGTGAAGAACATGAACAAGCTAAACATACTTTGAAAACCAACTTGAAGAAATTACTTCATTTAGAGAGATAAACTTATTCAAGGTAGAATAACTTTGAGTGTAAAAGCGAAGCAATTCCAAGAACAATGTGTCAAATTAGAAAAATCTAACTCTACTCGCGACCAAAACTCCATACTTGTTTCCAATGAAAAGAATTTGCGATCTCGATTGAAGGGATTAGTGGGAGATTCATTTGATGATGTCATGGACCGTTTGGGGAATAATTTCAAGCTTTGATTCAACATCTTACTTCTCAAAGGAAGGTAGTCAAATTATTTGACTATCTTAATTTATGTATTTATTCCATGAATGCTTTATTACCCTGAAAATGCCAATAATGTTCGATAAGAATTTTATCTGATCTTGTGTATTTGCTATGCAGACTCTGAGAGAAAACTTGCTCCACTATCTCCACCCTCGTGATCGAGTTATTCTAAAATTCGCAAGGAAAACGGACTACTCTCCGCGTCTCTTGCTGTTCTCGCGACCGGGCAGAGCTAAGATTTGATTATATGTCTTATTGTAAGGATATTGATAGTAAGAATCATCAAAAGGCATTGCTTCGCCAATTCCTCTTAAAGCGGAAGTTCTTGTGAATAATATTTTGTCGTCAAGTCTCTTGATCCTATTCACGTCGATCCTTTGGAAGTAAGTGATGATGAAGTTCCCAATGCTCCAGATAGTGATTATGAATATGAAAGCTGCGAAGATCTCCCTGATAAGGAAGTTGTCAATGAAGATCCAAATAGAAAGACTCCTGATGAAAATCCAGTTTCTGGCGAGAACGAAGGTAATGAAAACATTTCTGATGAAAATCCACCAATTGAAGGAGGCGAAGCTGATAAGGGCGCAGAAAAGTCTCAACCATCCTCTGTTCTTGATAATGCTGATGAGAAGAGTTAAATTCTCTTTGTAATTTGCCAGAATTTCTTTTTGTGTGAATGATTTAACTCTTTGATTGAGTAATTCCCATATTTCTTTCTTCCTTTCTTAGTTAAGACCACCTTCTTGAGCATGTTTGCTCATTGAATTTTTTATTAAGTAAATCCATCCCAATCGGGGATTTAATTTTAATTCTTCGTGCATGACAAAGTCGCAGGCCGCCTTTACATTTTCATGCAGAGGCCCATTGACCTTGTCTTATCATTTTTGTGTGGGCTTCCAAGTTAGACCTCCCTAATTAGAGGTCTTCCCGCCGCCTTTTATTGCGACAAAAACGCAGGACGTCTTTACACTTGCATGAAAGACCCATTGATCTTGCCTTATCATTTTCCGAGTATTTTTGCCTCTGCGGGATGTTTTAGTTGCGACAATATGACAGGCCTAGATATCCTTGCGAACATAAAGCCCCATGACATTGTCGCCGTGCGGCGAAATCGCGAGACGTCCGTACACTTTCGTAAAGACCCATTGATCTCGCCTTACCCTCGCTTAGTATTATTGCCTCTGCAGGATCATTGCACAAATATGACGAGCCTACGTTCTCTTGCGAAAACATAGCCTTATGACATTTGCGTCTGCTTTGACACCCCCTAGTGGAGAGCGTCGCCCTTATCATCTCCCCGTTGCCCCTTCAAGGAGGCGAAACGGCGGCCATACAAGACTAGCTCCTCCCATCCGGTCTTAACAACAACCAGTTGTTTTCGCAGCCTCTTATCCCTTATACCTATATGGTTTATGGTTACGAGACGGCACCTAAGTGGAGTTTTCTTCGGGCGAGTGCAACGCATGCCAAGACTTGCCAAGAATGGCCAGGGTAGGTTCATCCATCCCGGCACTGCAGCTCAACCGTGTACCTCGGCGCCTTGAGCATACACTGACTCTTGGAAGAGACCCTCGGTCGCCCAACCGTGGTATAACCTACATATATAGTTGGGAATCCAAGGTACCTCTCCCGGGATAGGCTTTCATGGGCCCCAAATTTTCATGGTTCAGGCTTCGGGAGCGGTGTAACCTTCCCCGAACCATGGCGAGAGATACCCCCTTATATGACGCACTTTAGGTCTTACATTTGCCTCTTACGAAATGTTATTCGCGAACTAGGGTGTACGCCATAAAGGTTCGTCCCATTCTTTTGCGCATTCATCTTTGTTAAATCATTCAATTATTTGCTGATATTTGTTTGCGAAGTATTCGCATAGTTCTGTTTCATTTGTTGTATTTCACTTTTCTTTCTTAGTCTAATTCTCATTTTACTCTTGGCTGCGAGATTCTCGCACATCATTACTTCAGCTGCTACTTTGCATCTTGCTTTTATTGATTATTCACTTCTTATGCCTTTTGTTCCTCATATCTTTTGCTTCTTTATTGTCATAATATTGGTCTGTCTCTAGGCATTCACCTCGCGAGATATGTTCAGTCCTCACTTCTATAGCATCTACCATCAATTTCTCCTTTCTCTGTTCATTTCTCACATGTTGCTTCCAACCCTTTCTTTTGGCATTTCTTTCTTCGCAGCTTTCATATCGACCTCATGACACTGTTGCGACTCCTTCCAATCTCCCTGTATAATACCAATGCCGTTTGGATGTGGAAATTTTATACATTGATGGTATGTTGACGCGACCCCCCCAAGATTTCATGAAGCCATGGTCTCCAATCCCGAGTGCATTATACGGGGATTCTACGTCAACCACACAGAATAAAACATCAGTTGACAATCCTTGTAGAGGTATTCTCATGTGAACCTCTCCCTTTGGCTTGTTTGCAGTGCCATTAAAGCCATATATCTTGTATGTTGAGGGGATCAAATCCTCATCCTTTCCTCCCATCGTCTTATAAGTATGGTAAAAAAGAATATTCACCGAACTTCCGGTATCGATTAGGATTCGGTTGATCGCCCAGCAAGCTTCTGCTTCATCATCTTCTCCATCAACTGGTTTTGGGTTAATCTCTAGTTTCACAACCAACGGGCTATCATGTGTTTCTTTCCTTTTGGCACTTCATCTGCAGAGAAAGAAATAGTCTTCAGCTGCCACTTTTCTAACTGCGTCGTTCTCGCCAGGCTCATTATTTCTTTATCATTAGCATCTCTCGCAAAGACTCTACTGAGCACATTGTCATGAAAATCTTCAATGGTGCGATAGGAGTGGACAATAGAGTTGCAATTCAGATTTTTAGCTTTTGTCCCGATTTCTATCACAAATGTTTCCTTTCCTTCGCCGACACTGCATTGCATGCATCTCCGGTGGTGGTGGTAATGTCTGGCCTGTTTCTTCTCCCTTTAGAAAGTGATTTAGCTTCCCCTGATCAATCATCCTAAGAATAATTCTCTTTATGTTTCTACAATCGTTTGTTTGATGCCCATGGAAGCGATGGTAAGAACAAAACTCATGACTTCTATCGCCTGGCGGTGGTTCCATTCCCACATTCCAAGGTGCTGGTACATTTTCCATCACAAGTATAGCTTCCCAGATCTTCTCCACACTAGCATTCAGTGGGGGCATCCTAATCTCTTCCCACACTGCCGCGACTTCTCCGCCTCCACGGTTATTTTGCCTTCGTCCACCATAAGTTTCTTGCACATGATCTAGCCTCTGAATCTTATTATTGTTGTTACGGTTGTAATAGTTCCTTCTCGTTCAAACTCTTCTTGATCGTGGCTTCCCATCGCTACTATCTTCTCGCTGTCCCTCATCGCCTTTCCTGCTTGCTGTCCTTGCGAAGTGCTCACCAGTATTTATGAATTGAGGTAACAAGCTTTGCGTTCGCAGCATTCGAGTTTGTGTTCGCGATTTGGATAAGAATTCATTTCATTCTGTCTTTCTTCTAAGGCAATATATTCTTCCTGTAATTCTCAGCTTCCGCCATCGTGATTGTATTTTTGATTCTAAAAATTTGAATGTATAACAAGTTAGTTGCGAAGAGAGTATTCACAAATGAGAGTATGAGATATCTTTCTCAACCCGTCCTGCCATTTCGCTACACATGGTCCTCCATCTTATTGTTAATCGCTTTAAGCTCTCGCCAACCCTTTGTTTCAACTCGAATACATCTTCAATCGCTGGTCGCCAAGAGTTATTACTTATGTATGCTCCAGAATGTGGCTTGTAAATGGTTAAATGATGTGATTGTGTTCCTTGGTAGACCTTCAAACCACTTTAGTGCTTCTCCTATTAAGCTTGACGCTGAAATATTTGCACAATATGGCATCATGATTCTCCCATTGTAACATACATCTCATATAAGCCTTAATATGTTGTATCGCATGAGGTTGTTCCATCAAAGATGTTGGTTAATGCGGTGTAGATTGCACTTAGGAGGTATTCCTCCCATCTGCATTTCTAGCGTGAAGGGATTCTTTCGCGGCTTCTGCGATGGCTTCGTTAACTCGCTCTCCTTCCTCCTTCCCTTCTACTATTCAAGAATCCTCTCATTTCAAAGTTCTCTTAAGATTTGTTCATTTGCCTCGAAATTTGATTCTACTGGTCTTTTTAACTCGCTTCTCTCTTTCTTTCGCTCGTGCCTATTTTGACCTTCCCCCGCTCATTAGTTTCTCCTCTTCTTTCCCTCGCGACGCTCTTCTTCATTTCTTTCATCAATTTGCATGCCGTTATATCGATTGTTCTCTTCTTGGCTGTCTCTCACTCTCATCCGCACCCTCTCATATTCTTCATTAATATTTCTATTGGTACGATTTTGTTCCCTCCTTCTTTCATGTTGTCATAGTTATTCTGCTGGGATTGCCTCTTCCATCTCTTGATTTTCCATTTCTTCTCTTATTCTTTCTCTCTCGCGAGCTAGTCGCGCTTGCTCAATGTAGTGTCTCTCAATGTCATTCTCGATCTCTCGCTTTCTTCTCAATTCTTCTCTCCGTGCAAGATTATTCTTCCTTCATCACGTGGTCATTCGGCCCTTGAGTTGCATGTTTCCTTGATTTTCCCTATTTCGCTCATTTTGAAGATCTTCTGGCCGAGGAATATAACGATCTTCCATTTCCCCTCTTCTCTCGCCATGCTCTGTATTTGGATTTTGTGTTTCTTCCTGCATTTGCTTTCGTTGGTAAAACTCTCCTTCTTTCTTCCCTATTCGATCTTGAACTTGATCTCACGCTACTTCTTGATCTCCTATTTTGCAACCTCATATTTTCCATCCTTAATTCATGATTCTGTTTGTCAAGTTTGCTCGTTCCTCCGCCTCTAGCCGTCTCTCTTCGTGTATTGTTTGTCTCAATCTTTCTAATGTCCGCGATTTCTTCGTTTTCTGGATTCATTTCTTCATTCGTTCCTTGCTCTCCTTGTCCATTGTTCACCAAATGATGCTCCTCTTCCCTCTCGTCTTCGAATCAGACCTCCAAGTATGTACACTTACTCTATCATAATCCACAGCCGCGTTTGCTCTGGGGAGATCGGGGCTGATTTTGATCTTCTCCATCGTTTCTCACATTCATCCTTGACGATTCTCCCTGTTTCATTCCTCCTTTCTCCAAAGAAGTCTCCCACTTCTTCTTACAATCGTTGGTTGCTCTTGTACATTTTCTTCTCCTAGCCATTTTTCTTTTTCAATGAATTTTTGAGTATCTTCTCCAAATCTTTTCTCTGTTAATCCAAATTCCTTCCAATTTCTACGTCAATCACTGCTCAGTCCCTGTTTCTAGCGCATATGTAGTAGCAGGATTTCCTACACTACACCCCTTACTCGATTTTGCTTAATTAGTCCATTGAAGGATGTAAGATCAAGAATATTTATTGATTGAATCCATGAATTGTTTACACATGAAAAATAGAATTACACTTAGAAATTAAAACACTCTAAACTTTCTCTCTCCTAATGACTTGCCCAACAATTCCAAAAAGATCTCTCCTTCTCACAGATTCACTCAGCCCTTTATATAGGGTAATACATAGTGGATGACAGCTAAGCTACCCTTTATTTTCGGGAATGTCTCGCGAAGTGTCGCAGATGCACAAACATTCACTCTCGCGACACTTCTTAACCTCGCCGATCTCACGGCTTTTTATGTTTTGCATCTCGTTATTCATTAAGTCGTTTATTTTAGCTCCTCATGACTCCTCGCGACACCGTCGTTCATTAATCCCGCGAGCCTTGTATGTTGCGATATTATGATCCTACATAGTGTTTCCAATAGTACCTTTGAAAATGAAGATAGTTATTTGCATAATCAAGATGACGAGGTTAGAATTGGTAACACTACTTTAGATGAGGTTCAACCATTTTCATGTTATTATAATGATGATTATGATGAGGATAGTGTTGATGAAGAATTTGGAATAAGTAGGCATAGTGATCAGGAATTTGCTACTCCAATTGAGCTTTACAATGATAATATTATTTCTAGTTCAAATCCAAATAATTTTAATAATTATTCACCTATTCAAAAGGACGAGGATTTGACTAGAGATACCACTGGTTTTAGACGAGGTAGTATTTCCTTATGATTACGAAGACGATTATGGTTTAGAGGAACGGGTATATTTTGAGTCTAGCGATGTAGAAACATTAGTCTTAGACAAAGAAAATGAACTCGTAGAGATGAGTGAGGATGAACTTGACTTAAGAATCAATTGACCATTTTCAGAATCGATGACCTTGAAATTAGGGAAGTTGTGACTAGTCTTTCTAGAGACACTGAAAACTCTAAGTTTGGGGGTGATTATCATTCTCCATATGCCTTAACTCTTAGAAAGGTCCCTCACTTGGGACTTGACATTTGTGCCTCAAACCATTTTACAAGATTATCTTCATACACGTTTCCCAACCTAGTGATGTCCATAAGGAAGTTCAATGTTAGAAACCCATCCTCTCGCTGATGTGGTTTATCCAGCCGTGATACCCAGATTGACTTGTTTTCCCACCAAATATTTTTCAACCAATTGTGGGAAAGTATGAATTTCAAATGTGTCAGACTGAGCCTAGGTACTTTAGGAAATTAGTACCAACACATTTGCTTAAGATTGACCGCAAGTTTCATCGTGGTCAATTGTGTGAGTCAAAACTGATTGACTTTAAGGATCCGCAATTATTCAGGTTATTATTATGTGCTTATAAGTTCTTATTTGAGTTTTTACAGACTTTACAACCTGAACCGGATCTTTAGCTTGAGGAATTCCAACCCATGAAAATATTTTATTTGGGACCCATTATAGAACCCGAACTCAACCACAAATAGATGTAGTTGTCTTAAACAGAAACTAGACAAGGGTGTGCTTCATTTGTTAATTTTCTTGGCATGTTGCAGATTCCTTTTATTTGTGATAGCTCTATTTGGTTTTGATGACCCACAGAAATTCTCGCCTATTACTTTATGATTCTATGAGGTGACTAATCCTTTCTTAGTCTGGTCAAGACTCTAAACTTAGCACTTCGGGAGGTAACCCAATATTCATGCGACACGGTAATATCTTTCCTTAACTCTTTTTTTTCAAATGGTAACAGTTTCTCCTTGTTCATGCTTTTAATTTTATCTTTAGAACATTGAGGACAATGTTAGATTTAAGTTTGGGGGTATGGGAGAAACTTTTAGTTGCATTATTAAACTCCGTGAGCCTAGAAATTTATGCTTATTAAGGATGGCACTAACCAATCTAAGTGATGGAAGCATTTTGGTTGTAGGAGTTGAGGAACCAACTGATTAGATGGCAACATCTAGAGAGTCTATTCATAAAGCACAGAGCTCGGTGTTAGAAATAACATGATAGTTTCACCAATCTCGTTGAGTCCTTTTCACTGTTTTTATTTTATTTTGTTTTTAAACTATGTTTCTCTAAGTGATTAGGTGGGGCCCACGATTCAAGTTGTTACCAATGCTAGGGTGAATTAGAGTGATTGAGATACCAAAAAAAAAAAAAAAAAAAAAATTGAATTGAGACCAGACCATCGACCAACCGGAATAAATTCAATAAAGCTTCGACCACCGGAACCCTTGTATATGCCGGCAGTTGACCTGGGAAGTTAGGATTATCGACCACTGGTTCCCTTTGTATATGCCAAAGTGTGTTGATATTAGTCGAACTAGTATCTCAGTCCATTAGATAGGTTCATTTTGGCGAGGCCTTGCATGAATATGGGAAACACCATTCACTTAGTAAACATCAAAACCATCTACGTTTTTCTCTATTTCCATCTTCTTGATCTATCCATGTGATTACTTAAGATCGTTTCACTAATAAAAGTCATACCAATACAAAAGTCAGGCCTTGTGAATAGTTTTACCAAGATACATAGACAAGTTATCACGGTTATACTAAACACACATATTGGTAATCCAAGGATTTGCAATGAATAACAATACCAATAAGCCTAGTGTATTTCCTTTAAAAGAATGTAAAAACATTGTTTCCTAGGAAGAAATCTTCACCCATACCCATACATAATCACAATAGCATTCATACGATTATGTCGATGTCTTATATACGAAGTTCAAAAGATAGACGTTATACTTTGTATTGTAATTCCTAATACTATGTCTAACTAGAGTATAATCATTCACACTTTCAGCTATGTTTTCAATATGCACGACTTGAAAGATACATTAGGAATGAAACAGTTCAAGTCAAATATTACTAACCTCAAGAGGAAGGATGATGTCGTCAGCAGCTCCTTACTTAACATTCTTCAAGTCTTCACGTAATACTTGTAAGTCTCATATCATAATAACTTTCTAATAAACCTATACGAAATCGACTCTAGTAAATAATCAAGCGACTCTTTAAATGAGTTTTTGATAGACACATTTTTGTGTCTAATTTGTCTCGATTCTTTATATTGATAGTGCTCATTTTTGTACTTATTATGGTGTTTTATGTGTGTGTAGGTTTTTCGCCAATAAACATTTTTTGAAAAATCGGCTCAAAAGTTATGGGAGAGGACACCTACTATTCGGACTCCCATTTTGGATAAGGGGTAACCTAATTACTAAGGGGGCACCCCATTTCAGGCAGCTACTAAACACAGACCCAGACGATAGGGGGAGGTCACCTTCTTCCCGTTTAAACTTTTTTTTGACGGAAAATTGCTTCTTCCCCGGCATTAGGTTTGAGATTTCGGGTGATTCTTAAGGAGACTCAAGGGCTTGTTTTCGTTGATTGGACCTCAAGTTATATCATAACAGGTCGTCATGGTTGATTAGACCAAACCAGTTGGGCTAGATAAGCCTGGAGAAGAAAACAGGAGGTGAAGTTATTCCTGGAATTTTCGAAGTTTTATAAGGAAGGTACGTGTAAACTTGGGAGGATATCGTTCTGTTGGATTCGAATCTATCAAAAAAAGGAGAGTTTGGACTAAACAGGGAGACGCGTAAGAAGAGGAGAGCAATATTCTCGTAACTTGCCGTGAAGGATAAACCAAAGAGATTTCTCGAGATATTATTGGGCCGGTGAAGTATATATAGGCTGCTGCATACACAGAAGAGGGGGTGGAGACTTTGGGTGAAGTTACGAAGGAACGGGAGAGCCAACAGAGGTCTCAGCTCGGTGAAAGAAAGTTGCAGAGTCGTTTCTGCACTTTCAGGGAAGAAGAGAAGAAGAACAGAGAACGGCACATAAACACAGTCGCAGAATCCGTGGCCTTAGCTTTCAAATCCAATTCACTCTGTCACAATTTTTGTAACAATTATTCAAACTTTGTAACAGCTCTCTTACGGTTTCTCTGTAACAGTGGGTGTTGTAACAATTATATCTTCATATAAAACCCGCCGCTTTGTACTTTTCCCCCTTTAATCAACTTTTGAGCTATGAACCGATATTTTGAGCAAGTGATTAATATGAGGAGCTAAACCCCTTAGCCGAGGCGTCGGAGGAAGCCATTGTTCCATGAAAAGTGGTATATTTCTATTTTAATTAATTTTTGCAATTTCTTTTATGATTATTTGCATGGAACTAATATTGGAAACGGATTTTTATTGAATGATTGTGATTCGTTTTGATGGAGCATGCTTAGTTTAAGACTTTTGATGTTTCATGCTTAGTGTTTACAATTGTTACTTCAAAATCTACTAGAGGCAATATATTAGAATCACTTCAAACGCAAAGAATTGCATGAATATTGATTAGATTGAATCACTTAATTGGTCAATGGTGGAATCTTGAGTCTCGGTGCTTTATATAATCTTGATAACAACTTCGTAAGTTTTCTATTGAGTTTGAATCTAAAATTAAATCTTCACAAGTCTGAGTTGAACGAATCTTTCTTACCACTTTACAAACAACTTCAAAATCACATCAGTTTTGGTTCACTAAAATATGACAACCAAACTTGACATACCAACGCTTGGTGGGTTCAACCGAGTTGTGCTCTAACAATCTCCCCCTTTGTCAATTTTAGTGACAATACTCTTACATCATATGGATAAACAAATTACAAGAATTCATTACACACACGCTTGATTCCCAAATTCAACAAAGACAATAATATGTATATATTCAATCCATAAATGTCGTTGTTGACATTATAATAACAAAGCTAATACTCCCCCTAAAGGTAAGATAGGTAGATTTTCAATCTGCACGTCTTTGTTATTTCCTTTGTAGTTCATATAACTACAAGTATCAATATGATATGCTACTCCCTCTTAGTCTATGCTTTACTCTTTCGTTAGATATAACGTTTAAGCACCAATGTACTTTCCTTAGTGATACCAAATCACTTGTTTACTCCATATATTTCTCCCCCTTTTGTCACAAAATGACAAAGGTACGAGCAAATAAAAGAAAAACAGAAAGGATCTTACAAATCTCAAAAGACTTGCAAACCTATAAGAGTTAAGCACGAGGGTTCCACACACCCATTTTTGATAACCAATATCAAAACCGAAACTACAAAGTAATTTTGTTTTGATATGATACCAAGGAAACAATTTCCCAAATCAATTTTCCCTAATAGTTTAGCAAAAACCAAAATCGACTAAGTAATTTTAGTTCTTTGCTAAACCGATTGCACAAATACAATCGCTTGTTCGATAAGACCAAAATAAAGACAGAATTAACTCTATTTTTCTCATCAGGTTCTAATTATTCAAATATAATTTAGACCTTTCACTTTTAAACAAGAATAAAGATTAGGTTAGTTAACTAGCATTTCTTGTTACTAAGATTCGAATAGATTTGAGTAAATCAAAACCTCCACTTTGATAAGTCTAATTAAGATCGAATTAACTTAGTTTCTCTTATCCGAATCGAATTGCACTAAAAAATTCATCCCTAAACCTTTTTGTTAAGCCATAAACAATTCATACAAACCAAATAAATCAACTTGCATAATTATTTACCTCAACCTAAGCAATTGAAACAACATAGACATTAGAGTACCGCAATTGCACCAAAATTTTGTAAGCCTAAACAATTCCAAACAATAAAGCAATATAACAACAGCTTTTTTCTTAACCGAAACAATTGAATCACACACACATCCATACACAAATATTGGAATAAACATCAATTGTACCAAAATTTTGTTAAGCAAAACCAATAAATATATGCAATAAAATTCATGCTTTTCTTAAACTGGAAAACTATTAACTAACAAAGTCGTTACCTCAAGTTCTGCATCCTCTTCTCCACAGAAAGATATATCATTAAGCGCAAGTTCAAGTTAGAACTTCCCATTGTGTTGTCATCCTCTCGCAAGACAAAAACAACAACAAAAACCAACCTTTACCAGAGAAAGGTTGAAAACTGCTTTTAACTAATGCAATGCAAAAGTTGAAACCCCGAACACATATGATTTTATATGCTAAACCAAACGATTCAACATATTGTGACTTTTTCACACATGAGTTTCAATTAGAACCCCTTACGATCCTTTGATAAAGCCTACCAACATGGGATAGAACTTAATCCTGCTAAACCAAAAAATCACCCAAACCATAAGGGTTCACACAATATGAGATCGAATATTAAGGTTAAGAAAACCGAAATCAAGCATCTCATAACATACATAGCAACAAGATAAGGCATTCAAGTACATGCTATGTAAACGAAAAAACTATCACAAGAAAAATTATAAACTAATAATTTTATTTATAAATAAGATAGTTTTATTCATAATAGACTTTATTGAAATAATCAAAAACTAATGTCTATTTTCTTGACAGATCTTTAAACAGATTCTTAAAGATCATCTTCAACGTCCTCGAATTTTTCAGATCTTCATCAACAAATCTCGATTGATATCTCTGATTCTCGCATACAATGCTATCTTGGTTATGTTCATAGGCTAAAGCATTAACCTTTTCGATTAATATTCTCGAGCATACTCCCTATTACCGATTCCAAGTTTAATCAGCCTTCTTTGGTTACAGATAACAGCTTTTAGTAATGCCGCATGTCTATATGATGAGTTTCAATAGTACCGAGGAGGACTTGTCGGAGATTGAGAATATCAATCTTAGCATCCAAACCAAGTTTGGACAAGGAGATAAGTCACATCTTCGTTTTCTTTATCTTCACAAACTGCATTTTGAAAGAATCAAGATCAATAGTTTCATTAGAAGCCATTGCACTCAGTGCTTTTAAAAGATTATCTTGACATCTGGTTAGAGAATGCATCTTTTAGCATAAGTTCTCGACACGCTGAGAACATATACTAGAAATATCTTTAACACATACCAAACATAGATGTCACTTTAAATAAATAATTCTAACAAGATTTGAAAGGATTTTCGCATCTTATGTGTTACTGAATCACAACTTTCTTCGAAAAGAAATTATCTTCTAGATCAGTATCAAGAGATACTTTAGATAGGAATCTTATCATGTTTACACAAGTTGTTTGCAATACAACTTTTCTACACATGGAGACCGAATGCATCTTTAGGTAGATTGTGTACACTCTCTATGCTGAATAAGAGATTATTGACAGGATACAGATTGCCCAGATATGTTTGCTTCCTTACATTAGTAGATTGGGCATTGTAAGGATGCACATTCCAACGCGATTAAGCGTTGGGGTGAGGATCTTCCTCACCAAATACCTTTTAGGAATTTCTTCCTTCTTTCTTTTTAGGACATTATCATGTTACCTTGAGTGGGTTTTAAATCCATCCTCTTTATTAGGAATATTGCGAGATGCTATATCCTTGATTACATCTTGTGCCCAGGATGGTATGTTCCTTGAACTTGAACCCATGTGGTCTAGATCTTCCATTCGACAGATTGTTGATGTCTTTTGTTCAAGACATTCTATATGTCCTCTTAAGGTAACCATTCCTTGTTGGAAATGTTTTTCTAAACACTTGTCTAGATATACCTTTCGACATGTGTTTGTAAGAAGGTCTTCAATAAGGATCTTATTCCTTATTTGTGAATGTTCCAGCGATTGAGTAAGAAATTCACACTTTGTAGTCTGTTGATGAACTTCATTGCATAGAACCAATTTTTGTTCCACATAATCTACCAGATTATTTTGAAGACTGAGTGTTTCGCGCTTTCCTTCACAAATCCTTACATTCAACTGAACAATAAGTTTTAGGACATCATCTAGACTGTCAGTGGTTTTTTCCTTTTCTGAATATTTTTCAACATGTTTGAAAAATCTTTCCAACACTTTACGAAATTGGGACCATGGATTTCAGTGAATCTAATCTATTTTCACAATTGGAAATGTATATTTTTCACTAGAGATTGAGTCGGATCCAAAACATGTTTGAGTTTCGGATTCATTCTTTTCTGATCGGGAACCTGATTCGCAATCAAGTTATTCACTCGAATCAATTCATGAACATTATAGTCACGATTTTCAAAAGATTGCGTTCCTTATTATATAAATGTATTAGTTCATGAAAAAACCGATTTTAGAACATAACCTACTCAAGTATGCATACGGGTACGCATAACTAAGTGGCCGGACTAAGTTTGGGTTCGCCAGTATGCGAACATGTACGCATACCTTCCAAACTCAGTAGAATTTCCGATACTTGAAGCTCACGCTAGTACGCATACCGGTATGTATACTAAGTTCCCGGACTTTCATTAACCAACCAAGACGCTGCATTTAGTATGCATACTATGGTTCCTGACTTGGAATAACTTGCAACAGCTTATCATACAATTACGCATACCGTCAATATCCAATCATGGTTATTTGTTCTAAACTCCCATTTCAATCATTGTAACATACTTAGAAGACGACAATAGCCGTCTCACACAAACTATTAGCTTCAAAGCAATTTTCAAGTGATCGAATGATCAATATGAAACATTCCGAGTCTACATCAAATGACTGCTCACACAAATCATGTAAGATGTTACAAGGAGATTTTCACATGATCATCTTTGACTTTCACAAGAATATAAGATGAACTTGGTTAAAGAAAAGTTTACCAACACATATTTCGAGAAATATGTAAGCGACTTAAACTTAGCTCGAAATATCAAATGTGTATAATCGAAATCTATATAGCTATATGACTTTTGTCTCAAATAGGAGATAGACTTTTGAGTGATAGATGAGTTCAAGTCTTCACATACCTTTTGTTGATGAAGTTCCATAAGATCCTCTTAGTAGTTCTTCGTCTTCAATCGATGAACGCCGTGAAGTCTAAAGCTCAACTACACTATCGATCCTAATCCGAGACTTATCTATAAGTAGACTAGAAATCAAGACTTATAGTTTTGGCAACTTAACTTGACAAACAAGCTTGAGATAGCAACGCTTGCTAGTTCGACCGAGCAGTGCACTAACAATCTCCCCCTTTGTCAATTTTAGTGACAAAACTATCAATACATATGGATTACAAAATAAATAAACTTTGTAGCTTCTCATCCAAATGCTTGATTTCCTTGGTTCTTCAACATTCCTCAAATCTTCTTCACTTCCAAGTACTCCACTTTGATTCCGAACGTGTTCAACTCAAAGATCATAGTTGTTGAAGATTCGTAGAGCTATAACAATGAGAAAATGAGTTCTCAATCATTGTTATACAATGTCATAGTATTATTACATAGCATCAAAGTCTAATTGTATCACAACTTTGACAACAATACTATGGTGATATGTATCACTCACAATGAAAACCACTCCCTTACATAATGATCCGTAAACCATATGTATTTGTAGTGTGAACTACACATTAAGTCTCCCCCTTTTTTCAATAAAAATTGGCAAATGTACGAAAACTAGTAGGATCATAATAAAATTCTCATAGAGATACTTCATGACTAAAAGAGAATATATCAACTTTGTTTCGATGATTTCACATAGTCTAAACTTAGTGTATCCATCAAGGAGTTTATAAAGATACAAGAAAACTCCTACAATATTCCACAGCCGCACTCCCCACAAAGATTTGGCAATTAAGCACAAGTTCAATTAAGAACTCTACCCCATAAAATGTCATTCCCGAAAGAACAACAAGAGCGACCTTACTTTTACAAGAAAAGAAGGATTTCTTTAGACATTAACAAATCACATGAAACATGAATTTGTATCCAGAAAACTCAATTAAATTAACCACAAGAGAACCCATGATTAATTTAATAGGAAATGCTCAACATAAGAGAACTTATGGAGCCGCACAGTACTTTCACATAGAAGTGGATCAGGGAAAGACCAATACTGCGGAATATTCAAAAATTCATTCTATTTTCATAAATATTTGCATAAAGACATATAATAAACTTAATCTTTGCAATAAAAAGTTCATCCTATCTTCCATCAATATTTGCATAATGACATAATTTGCTTAACTTTTGACATATATGGGACAATCATAGTTCACGGACGCAAACATACATATCCCATAACAATTTTTGCAATATATAAAACCAATAAAGATTAATACTGCAAAATCATCTTCCAAATAAATTTTAGAATTTAAATAAATAAATCTAAAAATATTGCAAGATAATAATCGTTGGCAATAGCTATGGGTAATCACAATAATTGTTATTCCAAACTATAGTCATCCTTCTTAAAACACAAGAATAAATTCTCATAATAAGTTTCCTAGACATCAAGACAAACTCGTAAGCACATATGAGATAATTTGTCCTTAGAGGGTAGAATCAATCTTTTTCGCACGGATTTACACCAAGAATAGCTACCAAAGGCATATAAAAATATTTTCTTAACAACGAAGAACATACAAAGTCATTAATGACCATGCACCATAGTTCACCTAAGATGATTGTGAACATTCAAGAATCTCATAGCAATGCGTACTACTGTCCATTCTTGAACTTCCTTCTTTGTGGTTCACCAACAACATTCTTGTAAAATCTACAAATGAGCTTAGAAGAGTAGTATTCCAAAAATCCAAGTGCCCAATTCTAAGAAAAGTGGAACTAGTGCAACGAAACGGAGCAAAACACTCAAAAACAAGAGACATGACAAATACCAATGTTAACTCATCCAAATTAAGAATTCTCATCTCCATTTTGAATAGAATTCAAATAGGAAGAGAATGCAAAAAGAATAAGGTCATTCCAAGTTCGACGAATAAGTTACGGCCAAAAACAAATTTATCAATATCGACGCTCTTCACAAGCCGGGCAAGATGCATACCGGTTTGCAAACGACTTTTCGTGACTGAGCAGTATGCAAACGGGTTTGAAAACTAACATCCCTGATTTTGATTTTAAATGATGGTATGCATACCTGGTATGTGTACCATGAAGTCCAAACATCCCGAATTACTATTTCAAACCTAAACATTTAAGAACCCTAAACACAGATCAAATTAGGTAGAAATGAACGATAAGCAAGGTACATGGATCATTATAAGTACTCTAAGAAAATGATAAAAAAACACAAATCTTGCTTAAGTTTATAGACATACCTTTTAGAAGGATCTTGTCGTGAATCCTACGACTTTACCGTATATTCAATATCATACCTAACACAATATGTGCGCCCACCTCGTGCTTTCGCTCACCATATACATAGCATGGCATTCCTTGGTGAGGATGCACTTACAACACAAGTTGTGTTGAGGTGAACAATATCTTGCTTCACGACAAGTGACTGAAATGACTTTTCTCAGAATCTATGGATTTTTCACAATCTATAGTTTTTGGTTTACTGTTTCACTTTTGGATTATTATGAAAGAGATCACTTTTTAGAACCTTTCACATCCAAATCAATTTTTCCAAAGAACCTTTTAAGTTTTAACATCATGGATACCGCTTCCATAGTCATGGAATTTTCTGTGGAGATCATTGCTTTTCACACTCAAAGCATCATTGGCTTTTTTGGTACCAACCTCAGTGCATTTAAGAAAAATATGAACATTATTCCCATTACTCTCTTCTAGATTTCTAAGAGAATTGATTGACTATTCTTTTGCAAGTTAGTCTTTCTCCAATTGGGAGCATCGGATCTTGTCTTCTTCTTTACGGTTATCCTTTTGATAACCATTACGATTGTGAAAAGGATTCGTATGACGCTTATAGGCAAGTCTAGGTTTATCACAAGATCGCTTCCTTTCCTAAAGGTTTGATGGGCCATAACCCGTAACGTTAAGGGGATTAGTCTTAATATATGATCTTGGTTTCAGAACTTCTTGTGATGCCCAAACAAGAACATCATGAAGTTTCGCATTCTTATACGGAAACGACATCTCCTTTCCAGTGTGACCTTTTTATTTCCACAACAAAGTTGGCAAACATAAGGAATTTTCTTACCTAGATCCGTGTGTGCCGACTTTGAGGTTAATATACTTTGCTCTTTCGAACCTTAACCGCCGGTGAAGGTATTTCACTTTACCATCGCTTAAAACCTTTTGTCGAGAAGAATCACTAGCCTTGACAAATTTTACCTCATTGCTAGTACTTGGAGCATCTATTCCTTATAGCCCAATCCTCGTGTATCACGATAATTTTTACTTGCTCCCAAGCATTGTGGTTAATTTGCTTGAACTAGTATTGAGCTTTTTCAAGTCATCTTCCAACATCTTGATTTTATCAAGACCAGCCAGCTAAATCATCCTCAAGGCGTTTTTCTCGAGCGAGATAAGCGTTTTCTTGTCATCAAAACTTGCTTGTGGGGAGTTAATCCTTGCTTTAGTTTTTGCAAGTTTCTCTTCCAATAAGAAGTTTTTTTATAAAGATTAGCATATTCAAGTGACTTCATACGTAGCTTTTCCTCGAATCCTTGAGGATCGATTTGTTTGAATGATTAGAAACATAAACACATGCGTAACATCTTCTCAATTTCATGTTTGTACGATAGAGATTAGTCAGAAAAGGTGTGACATGAGAAGTTGTCATCTTTTTCTTTCCCACGAATTCAAAAGCTTAAAATACTCTGAGACTTCCTCATCAACATCTCTATAAATATATGAATCACCTTCATCAAAAGTTCATCCAACTGCTTCTTCTAGGCGTGTTTCCCATACTTCAACAAAGTTCTACATTAAGAGAATGTTTAGATACTCGACCTAGATGTGACAAGTTCTCTCTGGTGAATCAAAGCTTTTGAAAATCATCTGGTAATTTATGAACCTGGTACATTATTAGAGATAGACTCGTCCATAAAATCGATTATTTCAAACACAGACTTATGAGGTCTTAGCATGTTTGCCGCGCTGATACCAATTGAAAAGCGGGGGTCTAACAACCACACCCAATATTTCGCTTACCAATCTGTATGGACTAACTCCAATATACTTTCAAGAGAATCAACTAGACAGTCAGACTCAATCTTAAGAAAACTATATCCAAGAGTTATATCTCAATTTCTTAATTCAATCTGCAATCAAACAAATAGAATTTGCGAGCCCGATTGAATATAAGAAATAACTTGACATTATCAAAACCCAATATCCAAGTGTCAATCAATTTAATAAACAACCAAAGGTTGGATTCAAAATTTATTGAACATGACTATTCCTCACTACAGGGGACTTAATGTAGATGGTGGATTTTCGACAAAGGGTAAAATTGTAAAACTATACTTGATCCTAACGGATGAGTATTGAGGCCCAAGTCTCTCATTAAAGCATGAAAGCTCATGCCATAAATCTCGATCGAGAAGGCTATCTCTCGTGAGTATATGTAGATATGTAGTCTCCCACCGAGGCCACGACACATCTCATGAATACCGAGCAATTTCAAGAATTACTCTGGATCCGGAAACGATGAGTATTGAGACTCATGTCTCTAAGCGTGAAAGCTCATGCCATAAAACCTCTGATCGAGAAAGTCTCTTAGAGAAGATGTAGATGTGTAGTCTCCCAGCTGAGACCACGACGCATCTCATACTGTATAAAATCGCAAGATTGGATGGCTCCTAGATAACATGTCTCCATAGTATAGAGCAATAACGTCTTCAGGATGCAACCATGTTTTCCCTGACTGTACAAGAGGAATATGACACTCCAACAAGTTCATATTGCTCGACCCTCAGATAATTAATGCTCCTAGATAAGAAGTCCTGCTAGTATAGAGCCATCAGTTAATTATCTATAATCACTCAATATCCAAAGAATATTCTACGATTCTTTTGTTATATTTCACTCACTTCAATTTGTGGTTCTTCCTAAGCAGAATTCCACGGTTAGTGATAAATATTCAATGAGGCAAGCATCCTGAGCATCGAATAAGCCCGACTAAAATAATGCAAGTGTACTTAACAATAATGCACAAACCATTATTTGAATACTAAAACGAGCATTTCAAAATATGAATGAACGATGAACCTATGCAAATAGGAAGGAAAAATAATAATAAAATATTAGCAAAGGCGCCAGGGACTGGGCTCATCAGTTGGCCATCATGCCGTGACCGAGTCCCCGCCCAATTTTATATTTTGTCATATTTTATTATTTTTCCGATCTCGTGAAAATTCTCTCGCTCGAGCTAATCTCCTTCGTCTCAAGGAAATTCTCTAATCTCATGATTTTATCAAAGAAATAATGAAATTAGGGAAAGGTGTCATGACCGAGAACCACTGACCGGCCATGCCCTAGCAAAGGCAACCCCACACCTCACGTCCCCATTATTTTATTATTTGGTCCTTGTGTAAAATGTCATGATTAATCCATGTCCCACACCTCACGTCCAGCTCTTCACTACTAAAAATAAAATTAAGCACTTTGATTGTGAAGTGTCTCAAGAGAGCCGGAGAGTTCACTACAGACCCCAAAAAAAAAAAAAAAAAAAAAATCCCCGAAATGAGCTCTCACGTAGCGATTTCACGACTCGTTTATTGGATAGGTAAAGTTCAGCACCAACTCAACTCGTTTTGATGCCTATTACAACTAAATAATTTTATGTATTGCTTAACGAAATCTTAATATAGGTTAGTCTCTTATTTAATCATTTGTAGGTCATCAGTCCATTCAATGATATAGTCTAGGATTAATAAGTAATCCTGGCCATGCTCTTCAACTACTAAAAAATAAAATTAATCACTTTGATTGTGAAGTGTCCCAAGAGAGCGGAGAGTTCACTACAGGAACCCCGCCATCCCCCCCAAAAAAAAAAAAAAAAAAACTACCCCCTAAAATGAGTCGTCAGAAGCGATTTCACGACCTGCTTATTGGATAGGTAAAGTTCAAAGACTAACTCAACTCGTTTTGATGCCTATTACAACTAAATAATTTTATGTATTGCTTAGCGAAATCTTAATATAGGTTAGTCTCTTATTTAATCATTTGTAGGTCATCAGTCATTCAATGATATAGTCTAGGATTAATAAA
Source organism: Papaver armeniacum (assembly GCA_023531295.1). Taxonomy (NCBI): domain Eukaryota; kingdom Viridiplantae; phylum Streptophyta; class Magnoliopsida; order Ranunculales; family Papaveraceae; genus Papaver; species Papaver armeniacum. The sequence continues at coordinate 22,856 of JAJJWW010002638.1, read as the reverse complement.
TAATATCTTTCTTTTTATTAGATCTACTCATGCTGATCCGACTCGAGATCACCGGATTCATCATCATACATGACTAGCATTGATTTTAATACAGAAAAAATCTTTATGTTGCTGCAGTAAATTACAGACAAGAAGACAAAGAGACGGAAAAGGAGAAGGATTTATATTCATTAGAGTAATCGGGTTACATCAAATAGTATCCTTTATATACATGTAAAAGGGAAACCATAGGTATCTAGTTAGGCCATACATCCATGGGTCGAGTCCCTACAACACTCCCCAGGCGGTCCAATAGAACTCCATATGCAGTGCTTCACATATAGTGCTTCAATGTAGGTCTTCAAATGTAGTTCTATCCTTGATGACTATTGTGTATAAGTTAATTGCTCCACTAAAACTTTGCTAGTAATACTCGAGAGGCCGGAGGGACAAAACCTTGTTGCGCTTCTTCCGTTTTGTTCTTTACATTTAGTTCATCACATGTAAGTAAGATTGCTTCCTTAAACCTTGTCAGGAAAATACAGTGGGACAAAACCTAATCTAAGGAAAAAGAGTACAATATTGAGAAGACTTGGAGTGGAATTGGACTCACATGTGTTTCCTCGTTAAAACCCTGACAAAGAAAACTCATCGGGACAAAACCTTGATGAAGGGAAAAGAGTACAACGCTATAAGTCCAAGTAAAGTTGAAGTTTACTTCTCTTGTTGCTTCACGACTCAGAAAAACCCTGTGGGGAAAAAGAACAACCTTGGAAAATCAAATTACGGGTGTTTGTTGTTGTCCCATTAAAAATATTGCCGAGTAATAAAACCCTATTGGAAAAAGTAATCTCGGTGAGGAAAAAAGAGTTTAACGCGTCGTTAGATGCTCCCCCTAATGCCAGAAGATTTCTTTAGTCTTATGCATTCATGGGGCTCGTAGAATTTCTTTAGTCATGCACAATCAACAGAGTTCAGAAAATTTCCTTAGTCATGTACTTTTTAAATTTGTACTTAGTTAATAAGTCTCGCCACATTTTCATCGACTTTACTTGGATGACTTAAAGTGTTTGGAAGACACTAGTGTATATTGTAGAACTTATAACGCTTATATCGACGCGTCTTTCTTCAAGTTCAAAATATACCTGGTGTTGTTATCGTTCTCTCGCTAAAAACCTTGTCAAGTAACAAATAACCCCGTAGTAAAAAACTGATCTCGATCGAAGGGGAAAATGAGTACGACAAACCTTCACATAATTTGAAGTAAAATATGTCGACATCATGTCCTTATATACTCCCCATGATGCTCGGATCTCCCTTGTTTCCTTTCAAGGGAGTTTCGGACAATTCCTTTAGTCATGTACTTTACGAAAGTGAATTTAGGTTATGTTTATTAAATAAGTCTACCATGTCTCCCCATGATTACTTCCACGGAGTATAGCTAATTTTTCCTTCATAATTAACAAATGTTCGGATTATAGTTTCTTTAGCAAACCTTTTCATGTCTTTGTAAGGATAAACTAACACATGTTAAAGGTTTACTTTAGGTATATGATGATGATTACATTCCATATACTATTCCGATGACACGCGTTGGCGCCGAGCTATATCTAGCTAATAAGTTCAACTGATAATGTTGTATTTTGTCAAGCATACAATATCTAAATACAATAATGCATCTATTGCACTAAGATAGGGGAATTTCATGTCCTAACACATGTCTGTCATATTCCTTTAGACGAAATGGTCATTCATGTACATTTGAAGCTCGATTAATCATGGGAGTGCTAGCAGGATGCATGTCCTTGTTAAACTTCCTGACAATGGACATATGAAAACTGGTGGAATAATATACCACAAGCTCTGTTTTTTAGTTCAGAACATGGATAAGATCGAGATTTCCTAGGACTTTCATCTCAAATTCGGATTTTAAGTAGCTTATAAGATCTCTTATTCCATTAAGAGTACTTATCATGTCCATACCGTCGACATAGATAGATACACTTCTGAATCAGGAACTTAATTAGTTAATACGCATGGTCACAAAACCTTACTTGTTTATCCCTTCCCAATCAAATTGTCACTTAGACGGGCATACCACATCCGCCTGATTGTTTCAATCAATAAGTGAGTGTTTTAATGTAATTTCAACACACTCCGTGGTTAGAGTAATTTGATTTGGGAAGAAAAATATCATTATGCACTTTTGTAAATATATTTGAGTCAAAATCTCCAAAGATATAACCACATCTGATGACTGTCAAGTTCTTTTGAAAACTACCAAACAAACTAGATAACAAAACATTATAATGTTCAAAAGAGTAGAGATCCAGGGGTTTGTAAGAAACCTCGCACTACAAGGTGAGTCTTTATACTTTAAGACTTCATTCTTCTCACTACGTTTTGTGATAAATAATCATATATGTCCCATAGGCTTTACACTTAGTTGGTTAGCACTACCACACTAAAGACCTGTATATTTGTCAAAGAACCAAGTTCTACCTAGATTGTGTAGGCTAAATATGCTCTTCGTTTGAAATTAATCAAAATAAAGCATGGTTCGATCTCAATGTGCTCTACTACTGATTATATCATCACCGTGCACGCATGATCCTTCGTTGACTCGTGTGCATTCTCATAATCCGTTAGGATTTCATTGTTCTCTAGAATCATTTAAAACTTCGGAGTGTCCTACAGTTTGATTCATAGACATATTTAGAGACAATCTTATGAGATTATTCCATATGATATAAACCTTTCTAGGTGAGCACTGATCGAACCTAGTGGTCTCTCCATCTTCCTTTATGGAGCCACGGCCTCAACCACACTTTCACCAAGTGTAGTTGTAACACCGTAGTTTACGGTGGATATCCTTTACTAAGTATTTTTAACCTTACAGACACGTTTTCGCTGGTATGTGTGATCTCGTCGCCTTAGCGATATCGGTGTACATTCTCAAAATCGATAATCCTTTTTCACTTCACATTTCCATTCGTGGAGTATAGGAGTCCCATATGAGACAAAATGGGAACACACCAAGACATTCCTTGTCGTTCCCTCGTAAAAGTACTTTTTCATGTCTTCCCTAACGAAGGGAAGATTATCTCATTAGAGTGACTATCCGCAAATCAACGAGAGATCGCCTGTCAAAAAGTATAAAACTGCGAATAATTGTTAGAAATTCTTGTCCATCATAGTCACTTAATCATTTTGATGACCTATCATAATATGATGTGGACTCGTAATGGCACATATATAGTGCAACCAAAAAATGCGTAACAACACAAATATCAGGCTTATATCCAGTTACCAACTGGTACGCAAAAAATGGTTGACCAATAGTATAATGAATAAGTAAAGATGCATTTAATGTTGCATATCCCTTTGAAGTTAAAGGTAGGTTGGTACGCATAACCATGCCTTAGACATCATCTCAGAATCTTTGATGATAGTCTTTGCGAGACCATGAGGTATATGATGCTCTGCATTGATCCTATTAAACATGCAATGACCATCAAGTTCTTTCGATGCACACTCTATAGCATTTTACAAGGGGTGGTGAGCCCTTACATGTATAATATGTTCTAGTATTTTTCCAAATAAAAAAATTTCTTGGAACTATAACTATTCCAAAATGTCAAAACATCCACCAGAGCCATAACTATTATACCATTAAATAACTAGTGGAAGGAAAAACCACTATCAGTTAGACATCGAGTCTTTTCCGGAGAGATTTAATAAGTGGTGTTACGTAAAAAAAGGGATTTATCTCAAGTATTTTAGAGTGTTACGATTCATCCGGATGAAATGCACATGATGATTCTTATACCTCGAGTGCTTTAGAGTATTTTTGTCTCGTGATAATGATATACTTTTTATTCCATAAGTAAAGACAGTGAATCCAATTCAACTGAAGAAGATAATCAATTTGGGTAAGTCTATTGGTAAGGAAATGGCCAGATAAAAAGATATTCATGACGCCTTATGATTGTTCCAATTAACATTTTTGTGGAAACAGTTAAAAATATCACGTACTTTGGAGTACTTCCCATGGTTGGATCTTTATAAAAGTTTTATAGTGAATCCAGAAGGACAGTATGTAAAACATATTAAAAATAAAGCTTAATCCATCAGTTGAAATTCTTAAAAGATTAAGATTTATTACGCTGTTATAAACTAGGATTTTTTTTATGAACGTAGACAGTGTCATGAAAATAGGTTTTGGAGATTGCATCATTTTCCGATTTGATTGAAATTTTTATAGAATATGTAATACCTAATTGGGTTCAACATATTAAAATTTCATCTAAATCTATCGGTGAAATCTCTATGTTTGATGGTCATACATTCATGGAACCCTAATATATACTATGAAAACGAAATTTCTTTGTTCAAAAGAAATACCTGGTAACGCATCCATGATGATAAAAAAAAAAATAGGATCAGAACTACGCTAATCTTCAAGAAATAATCCATGACCAATCTTGAATGAAAAAAATTCACATTGGTAGAGTAGTGCTGATAACTTGTTGCAGTAAAATATAGACAAGAAGACAAAGAGGCGGATAAGGAGAAGGATATCATATTGATTAGCGTAATAGGGTTACATGAAACAATATCCTTTATATATATATACATGTAAAAGGGAAACCCTAAATATCTACAGGGCAAGACATCCATGCGCCATAGGCCCTACAATATGTGTATCTTTCATTTTATTTATTTTTCTTCTCTTGCATACATCCTACTCAGTCTAGTATTCATATAAAACCCAACTCCACTAGTCCTAGGCATTGACATTCCCCACCTGTTGATTGGCTTAAATATAGATGCTTCTATTATTTCTAATTCTAATTATGCTAGTGTGGCTTTTGTGTTTCGAAATCATACAAGAACTTTTCTGAAATCCGTGGCCATCACACTGAAAGCTAGAGATGTTGAGCAGGCTGAAGCTCTTGCTGTGCTCCAAGCAGCAATCTAGATTACTAATAAGAGTCTCTGTAAGATCATCATTGAAGGTGATAACAAAATTATCATGGAAGCTTTGAGCACAGGTCAAATGGAAGCAGTTAGATGGGAATATAAGTCTTTGTTACTAGAATGATTCAGTGTGATTAGTGAGTTATCTCATGTTCAGGTTCAATATCACCCTAGAAGATTAATGAGGCAGCTGATGCCTTAGCAAAATATGCTAGAGTTCATCATTGTAATGATCACCAGGTCTCTAATTCTCCCAAAGTTATCGCCTCTATCCTTCTGCAAGACAAATGTGAAATGCAGTTGGATGTTTAAAGGCTCTAAGGTTTTCTTTTTTAGTCTTGGTCAGTCTCTTTAGCTCTTTAGTTCTAGTGGTTTGGCTTCTGAGGTTTGGCTTAGCTTTTTTTTTTGTTCTGTTGTAAGGGTTGTCAGTAGGGGTTTAGTTGTTTTCAGTTTGCTGGTGTTTCAGCTTTGTTGTACTTTGATGCTTTCAATAAAATTTATGCTTCAAAAAAATTAAAAAAAAAATTCAATGTTATCTTTTATCGTTTTCTTTAACTTTCACTTTCCCTGATAACCTTTAACAAAAAAATCTTGAATTTATCAGAAGAAAATTACAGAGCCATCACAAATTAATTGGAAGATTAAAAAAATTTAGGCAGATTAGCAAGTTCTGATATCAAACATTTCTCGCTGCCGCTGTCGCTAGAAATTTACATGTATCAAGGAAGAAGAAGCAAAACAAATGAATAGGTAGTTACCATCTTTGGTTGCTGCTCTAATTCTTCTTCTTTGTGTTGTAGTGGACTGGAACAGGTACAAGTAAATCTTTAGCACGAATTGGAACTAGGGTTTTTTGCTGTAGTGACTTGAGCTTTTAATTGGAATAACATAGGCTGCTAATTGCTTGGCACTTCCTTGTCCGAGGACTGCTGTTACAGATTCGGATGTCTCGCTGCGAGTGCTAGCCAGGTAACTCAGAGTTCTTTACTGCAACCTTAGTGTGGGAAACGCGACATCTTTCTTCAAAGTACTAGATTGGTGTCAAGCGCACTTGTTCATGCTGACCTGTGCTCGTACAGTTTGTAGATAGAACATTTTTCAATGATCTTGCTTAGCCTGTAGTTCCATTATTGTTAGCTCCTCACATGGGGTTTAGAATAATTTCATCACATCCAGGAGCATTGAGAGCTTCCCCTGCAGCAAGATATACCATCAATATTTTACCAGTTTATCAATCGGGACTGTACGAGAACATTCTTACCTCAATACTTACCACCTCCTCAAACGAAAACTTTCTCAATCGACAGACACTAACAAAATCCTAATGCAACTACTGATAACACAAAGAGGAGAAAAATATGAGTAATGGATCTAGTAGTTGGGCATACAGGACTATGAAAGAGTAAAACTAGCAGTCGGTATAATCAAATTGAAATACTGCCAACAAATTGAAAAAAAAAAAACTAATTGAAATACTGCAAACAGAGGTTAGGATAGTCCCTTCAACTATCGAATGAGCTCACAGACAGCATGAATCATCAAAACTTAATTTAAGTCTTGAAATCATTTGTCTGCTACTAGGCCGGGCAATCGTTGCAATCTCCCGGGTGGTAAATTAAAGTTCCATCTTGGCTTCAGGCATAAACGAAGTCGCGACCACATAATGAAAGCCGAAGAATTATAACAATGTACAGCAGAAAGGACAAAATCATGAAGCATAAGAATAAGAAAAAAAATCTTTGGATACGAATTAATGAAGGAGTAACCTGAAATTCTATAAAGAATGATCTTGCTCGAGATTAGAGACAACATATTACCAAATTAGAAGAAAAACATTAGAGAAACGTATTAGATATTACTAATTTCATTACTCATTGATAATTTACCAAAAACTGCAGAAATATAGCAACAACAAGAACCAATAACATAGCGATCGCATAACTAAAGCAGATAAATTATAACAATACAGCAGAAAGAACAAAAGCATGAAAAAATAATCTGCGAAAATGAATTGCAAAACCTGAAATTGATCTTGCTCTAGATTGGAGACAACAACATATTACTAATTTTAAGGAATCCATGATACACATTTAGGGTCTGAATTAGAGGAAAGCATAAGAGAACCATATTTCTAATTTTATATCTCATTGATAATTTACTAAAAGCTGCAGAAATATGGCAACAACAACAACAACAAATAACATTTCAATTTCACGGTTTTTTCTTACTTCTAAAGCTTATTCTTCTTCAGATTTCTCTTAATTCCTCTATTGGCCTTTCTCCCCCAACATAAGTACCAGATTTCAAAGAAACTAAGCTTTCAAAATAGTTCAGCGCAAGCCTGGTGAAATTATTAATGTTACGTAGTGTTCTAGCACTTCCATGTTCTCGGTTATACAAAATTAATCTACCAGAACTCGTAAATAGAATCGTACCATTCTTTAAAAACCACATTGGGCTCAAAAATTTAATACGCTCCCTAATAATGCTTCCATGAGTAATGATATGGCGTCTAGTCCAAGATTCTATAACTCCATAATTCAGCATCTCCCATACTTGACAATGATTTATAACACCATTAGCATATGAGTTGACAATTACGCAAAGGCACCCTTCCAACACTCCCATAGTCATGGACTCTTCCAACACTCCCAAAACAATACATGACTTCTTATTCTCCTCCAAAAGTTCTTTTGGTAGTAGTTGAGTGTCTTTGAAACTCTCATCACTGATATCCAAAGAGAGTAAGAAGAACTTACCTTGAGCTATCGCTAACCAGTGAAGGTCTCCATTAACAAACACTCCATGTTGTTGCGCAAAATAAGGAAACCTATATGGTACAGCTTGACCAGGTTTCCATGAATCTGAAGCTAAGGTATAGAATTGGACTAGAGTACTATCATTGCTTCTTCCAGCACCTATTAACAACTTGTAATCATCAGTCCTGTGATCATAACCCAAAGCATTTATGTTACTACCAATTTTGATTGGTGATTTGGGTATTTCTTTATATTCTCTTGTGGCTGGGTTCCAAAGACAGAGAAAATCCCCATCGCAATCATCACCATCATCACAAAAACGTATGCAAACCAAACCATTACAAGATCCGACCAATCTAACAGCATCGTGTAACGATTTGTATGGGTAATCCATTTCAATAGCAGCATCTTCAATTTCACACACTGATGATGCCAAAGAATCATAACCAATGGAGTTAAGTACATTATCATCAGAACCTTCAAGTATGAGAATAGGGTTGTTTTTCTGAGTAATCAAATGAAGGTGCAGTTTAATAAAATCAGAGGTAGAGATTAGCGCATACCAGTTCTTGCAGACAGACTTACAAATAAGCAATGATTTAACAGGTAACCTCAAAAGAATTTCACGGTAGATCTCTTCCGGAATGCTTGACATTTCTCAGCTTCTAATTTCTTCTCTACACAGTAAAACTTGAGTTCAAATTTTGTTTTCTGGTAAAACCAAGAAAATGATTTTTTTGGAGAAGAAAGTGGAAGTTATCTTCTATTCCCAATTTTCAGAGATTAGATCTCAAAAATTTCACACTCATCCCCTGGAGGAAATAGAGAGAGAGAGAGAGAGATGAATATTTAATGTAGAAGAAAATGATTATCATAATACCATAGGCAAGTTTATTGGCAGACAGTGGCTACAGATTACATAGTTCCAACAAAGTCTCGAGAAATATTAAATTAGCCAAAGCAAGGAGTATTTTCTTTCTTTTTTCCTAGGGTTTTGTTATTACAATGGTGAACAACTCCATTTTCCGGTTTTTCATTGCCAACATGATAGTTTTCCTGGGATTCCAGCTCACACAGTTTACAACTCCATAAATACCCAAGTGATACCAAATGTTTTACCTGTTAAACCACAAAACACAAACATCCTTCTGCCTAAAGAAATCATAAAAACAACACAGAAAGGGAAACTAGAATAAGGTGAGAAACCTAAAATTGTATGTTCGACGTGTGTTCATTCTCACACAACCATGTTGCACAGATCAGTAAATGACAGACAATATCAATTAAACGATGGAGTGTTCATCTTTCATTAAATTTATATGATGAAAAACAGCATAACAATGTTCCCATAATAACATGAAAGATGCAACTTCTTTTGGAGATACTAATTCCCATCCTATTTTGATTACAGATACACATTGTAGACTTCCAAAATACTGGTCAGAAGAGGTTCAATACAAACTTGTGACTGGTGATTTAATATTGAATTTCAAAAAGAAGACAAACTTCTGCTCGTCATGTTCATATTTCACACTTGGCTATCTACTAGAATGTAGATAAAATCATCAGCCCACATAGTGCTTGCTCTTAATATACCATAGGACTGTAACAGGTTGCAGTGCGCTGAGCTTATATGATCTTAGATTCCGTAGTTTAGACTTGCATAGGATACAGACCCAATGCTAGTTTTGGAATCAGGCTAAGAGGGCCGTGCGGGTCATGATACACATGCTAACAACAGAAAGATAGATTCAATATCTATCTTCTGAAGAAATGGTGTATCAGACTATCAGTAGACAGGTTTACTGGCAGACATTTGCCGTAGGTACATAGTTCCAACACAGTAGTAGAGAAACATCAAAATTACCTGAATCAAGAAAAATAACGTCTCTTTTTTCCTTATTTTCTTTTTTCCTATCGATGTTTATAAAGTTCACCATTGCAATGGTGGACAACCCCTTTTTCTTGTTTTTCTTTGCACATCAAGTTAACACGATTTAAACCATATTTCAATAGTAAAATCATTGATGCACATGCCAACATGTGAAGATTCCTGGGATTCCAGCTTACACAGTTCACAGCTCCATAATACCCCAGTAACGATTCTAGCAGCCCAATTGTGCCTCTGCGCAATAATATAAAACCTGCATCAAATGTTTACCTGTTAAACCCCAAAATACAAAAATCCCTTCTGCCTAAAGAAATCATAAAACAACATAGACTATAATTGTATGCTCTTTAACCATTCGTGTGTTCATCTTCACACAAATATGTTGCACAAATAAGTAAATGACAGCATAGACTAACCATTGGGTGGTCATCATTCATTCAATTTTCATGCATGAATAACATGAAAATGCAGCCTTCTTTTAGAGATACTGATCTCCATCCTATCTTGATTACAGATACACACTTTAGACTTTCAAGATACTGGTTAGAAGAGGTTCATTAGATTTATTATTGAATTACAGTAAGCAGACAAATAAAAGAACTTCATGCCATGCTCGTTTGGCTCAAAGATTCTTACTTGAAATTGTAAATATACCAATCAATGGTCGATGCGCCAAGCTATCTACTAGATCTTTTATCCACTAGATTACCCACACATGTATAAGAGGATTTCGGTTTCATGATTTCACTTGCAATGAGTTTTATGATCCTATTGAGAATTACCTGTTTCCGACTTTCCGTCAACAGCTTCACGACTGACAAGTATCATACCAATACACAAACCTTAAAATGTACTAATATGCCAAAAGAGAGCAGGAAACACACATGTAGATACAAGCATACAACAATTCGATCAAACTGAAGAAAAAAAAGGATAATACATACTACATAGAGATCCTAGGATATTATACCATGGTCTGATGTCATAGAACCTGTGTTACAACGATACGCCTAAAAACAAAAATCAGCCGTATCGATACGTATTTACACGGATACGCGTACTAATACTCCCAATACTTCAAGATACAACTCAGTTAGAAAACTTTGACTAAATATAAGAAAATTTACATATTTTACTAGATTTTATGAGAAGTTTTAACTATGGTGACAAAATATTAGTTCCAAATCTGTCCACTGATCTTGCTCTAGACTTTCTTCTTTCTTATCCAGACTTTTTTCTCTCTTCAGTGAGGTTAATCATACAGATTATATTTTAATCATGCAAACACATGTATGTATTTTGTTAAGTTTCTATCTTATATATAATATATTTATGTTAAACTACTGATCAATATTGAGTATGCCGTATCGCCGTATTTTAGTTTTCAAGTTGGTGTATCATAGTAGCGTATTGGTATCTTGTATCCGATACCGTATCCGTATCGTTGCAACACAGCATAGAACTAATTAACACCACTGTCTGATACAACAGCAAAGTTTGAAGCCTATGAGAAGACAGTATAGAGGGCTTAGATCTGAGAACTTGTAGATCTAAGGCAAATGAGTCCCTAAATTTAGCATTCCAAGAACCAACCATACACATCTTGATAATTTCCTTTGGTAGTTTGAACCCCATGAGAAGGCAGTATAGAGGGCTTAGATCTGAGAACTTGTAGATCTAACGCAAATGAGTCCCTAAATTTAGCATTCCAAGAACCAACCATACACATCTTGATAGTTTCCTTTGGTAGTTCCGGGTGGTAGTCCAATAGCATTTTCTATGGGAAAAAAAAAGTAATGAGTATGATGTCCTCGACCTCAGATCATAATATAAAACTACCACTTTGCAGTAAAGGTTTTTAAGGGAATTTCTGAAGGACATTTATAATCTACTACTTCAACAGACGAGCGCTAGAGTGTAAACATGTCAACAAAGTAAGCTAACTAATCCGTGTTTCTCTATCATATCCGTGTTTTTAAGTATATCTAAAATGTGATTACGAAGTTGTCACTAACTATATAACGCCAACTACGGATTAGAGAAAATGTTGAAAATTGGAGAGAAATTAATCAAAAATCCCTCAACTAAAAACCTTGATAATATCTCTCGCTGAGGCAGCTGAGGATACGGAAAATATGTTGGATCAGATCTTCCGAACTGACGAAAGGCTTTGGACTAGGAGAGGTACTCTATCCCTCCACACAAGCAAGCACAAGAAAACCAAGTGAAGTAGAAATTTTTCGGAAAGTAAGACCAGGAAGTGGAGCTATCACATAAGCGCAAGCTTACCATGATCGACCTCCACCATTTGTCCATGACTAAGATGGTGGATGAATGTTCCCCTAATGACAATTTCTGGATGGGAGTGACAAATGATGATGACTGACACCAGCACTGCTAATGAATACAACTATAAAAGATATTGTCATTTAGCATTTGGCTCATGGTGGAGACCTTCGTCCTTCTAATCTATAAGTAGGATATCAGTAAAAGAAAACAAAAATTCCCAAATGAAGAACAACCTAAAGGATTATAAGAAGTAAGCAAGGTATCATAATGAAACTCAAGTTTAAACACTTAAAAGCAAGCCAACATTGGAACTGAGAACCAACCTAAATCACCTTCTTGCCAGCATTTCATGAATCAACGGGAGAAGATAAGCTTTAAGCATCCCATGCTTCACTGGTATCGAGATTGAATGACACCAGAAGAGAGCACTCTTCTACAAAACCATGTCCCTTGTATGTGAGCGGACAAAAGTGCTCTCTCTCTCTCTCTCTCGTTGTCAAGCAAAAGTTAAACCAACAAAGCAAGCTAACTCACCAGCCTGCAAATAGAAACAAAAATGGAACAAAGAATAAATTTGATATCATATGACTGGTCTATGCCGACTAGATTCACATCAAAATCGAAGGAAATCGGAAGAAAACTTTATCCTCTTTTGAGTAGGCAATTTCATCCGTTTCTATGACACCTAGCTCCAGTTCCAAGTTAACGTCTATACAAGTTTCTGCCATTCAATTATATTAGAATTAAAATCATTTTAACCTCTGTATGATCTGCCAGTAAAGTTCCATCTCGGCTGCAGGCGCAAACAAAGTCGCAATCGCATAACGAAAGCTGATGCATTATAACAATACAACAGAAAGAACAAAAGCATGAAAGCATAAAAAAAAAAAATCTACTGATACAAACTGCAAAAGAATAAGCTGAAATAAAGAATGATCTTACTCTAGATTACAGTAATAATTTTATACCTCACTGGAATATGGTAACAACAAAAACCTACAACATATTCGATTTACTAAAAGCTATACGAGACTTACGAGTTACAAGCGAAGTATCAGAATGAAACTCAAGTTTAAACACTTAAAAGTAAAGCAACATTATAACATATTCAATTTCATTACAAACCTAAATAGCGTTTCTTGCCAGCATATCATGATCAATGGGAGAAGTTATGTATTAAGCTTTCCCTGCTTCACTGGCAGCGACATTGAATGACACCAAGAGAGGGCACTCATGTACACAACCATTGTCCTTTGTGTGAGTGCGGATAAAAGTGCTCTCTCCGTTTGTTAAGCGAAGCTTTTAGTCAGCAAAGCTAACTCATCAGCCAGCAAAAAGAAACAAAAATGGAAGAAAATTAGATTTGGAATCGTAGAGTCATATGACAGTTTTATATCCAACTAGATTCACATCAAAATCGAAGGAAATCAGAAGAAAACATTATCATCTTTTAAGTAGGCAATTTCATCCAGTTCTATGACACCTAGCTCCAAATCCAAGTTAATGTTTATGCAAGTTTGTGCCATCCGGTTACTAGGAATAAAATCTTATTAACCTCTTATGATCTCTATTAAAGTTCCATCTTGGCTGCAGGGACAAACAAAGTCACGGTCGCATAACAAAAGCAGATAATTATAACGATACCGAGCGGAAAGAGCAAAATCATGATAAAAATTAATCTCCGGCTATGAATTGCAAAATAATAACCTGAAATTGATCTTGCTCTAGGAGACAACATATTACTAATCTTACGGAGTCCATGATATACATTAAGGGTCTGAACATCAGAAGAAAACATAAGATAAACATATTTCTAATTTTATACTCCGTATCACATTGATAAATTACTAAAAGCTGCAGGAATATGGCAACAACAAGAACAAAAAACATTTCAAGCTCAGTGATTTTTCTTACTTCTAAAGCTTATTCTTCTTCAAGTTTCTCTTAATTCCTCTATTCGTCCTTCTAGCCCAACATAAGTACCAGACATGAGAGAAACTAAGCTTTCAAAACTAAAAGCTGAGGATACAGAAAATCTGCTGGATAAGATCTTCCGAATTGAAGAAAAAGCTTTGGACTAGGCAAAAGAACCTCTAACCCTCCATGCAAGCAAGCACAAGAAAAACAAGCGAAGGTAGCTCTGCCAAAAGCAAGACGAGGAAGTGGTGCTATAACAGAAGGCGGAGCTTACACTAATTGACTTCACCATCCACCCTTTCGTCCATGACTAATAAGGTGGATCAATGTTCCCCTAATAATGATATATCTGTGAATGGGATCGACTAATGATGATATATCATTTGACATTTGGCTCATGGTAAAGCCGTTCATCCTTCCACTCATGAGTAAGATATCAATAAAAATACATAAAAAAAAAAAAAAAAAAACTAAATGAAGACCAAGCTAAAAGTATATGAGAGCACTAAAGCATCAGAAGTAAGCAACTCCTTACTTAGCATGATATACGAGTTATAAACGAAGTATCAGAATGAAAATCAGGTTTATACACTTAAAAGTAAAGCAATATTGGAAAGAGAACCAACCTAAATTTCCTTCTAGCCAGCAGTTCATGATCAATGAGGAAACATGCATATGAACCTTTCTAGCCAGCAGTTCATATGAACCTTTCCATGCTTCACTGGTATCGAGATCGAATGACACCAAGAGAGAGCACTCTTGCACACGACCATGTTCTTTGTATGAGTTGTTCCTTCCCTTTGTTAAGCGAAGCTTTTAGCCAACAAAGCTAATTCGTCAGCCTGCAAAAATAAACAAAAATGGAGTCATATGACTGGTCTATAGCCGACTAGATTCCCATCAAAATCGAAGGAAATCAGAAGAAAAATTTATCCTATTTTGAGTAGGCAATTTAATCCGGTTCTATGACACCTAGCTCCAATTCCAAGTTAACGTCGCAAGTTTCTGCCATTCAATTATATTAGAAATAAAAAAAAAAATTAACCTCTTTATGATCTGCCATTAAAGTTCCATCTTGGCTGCAGGCACAAACATAGTCGCAATCACATAACAAAAGCTAATGAATTATAACACTACAACAGAAAGGACAAAGCATGAAAAAAATCTACGGATACAAACGGCAAAAGAATAACCTCAAATTCTATATTGCTCTAGATTGGAGACAACACATTATTACTAATTTTAAGGAATCCATGGTATACATTAAGGGTCTGAAAATTAGAAGAAGACATAAAGAGAAACATATTACAATAATGGTTTTATAACTCACTGGTAACTAAAAACTTTAGGAATATAGCAACAAGAAGAACCTATAACATATTCAATTTCCCCAGTTTTTCTTCCTTCCAAGACTTAATCTTCTTCGGGTTCTCTTAATTCCTCTATTCGCCCTTCTCCCCCAACATATGTACCAGACTTGAGAGAAACTAAGCTTTCAAAATAACTAATGGCAAGCCTGGTGGAACTATGTTTAGTTAGTACTCTAGCACTTCCATGTTCCAGGTCATACAAAACTAGACTACCATAACTCTTGAATAGAATCTTACCATTCTCAAAAGAACATAGAGGATTTAAAAATGTAATGCCCCTGTGAAAAATGATATAGCGTCTAGTCCAAGAATTTTGAACTCCATAATCCAGCATCTCCCAAACTTCACAATGAATCTTAATACCATTAACGTATTAGTTGACAAGTAAACAAAGGCACCCTTCCAACAATCCCAGAATCCTACATGGGTTCTTATTCTTCTCAGAACTTCTTTTTGGTAGTAGTTGCAATTCTTTGAAACTCTCATCAGTGATATTCAAAGAGAGTAAGAAAACCGTATCTTGAGCAAAAAGCATTCCATGTCTTTGCTTATACATATAATAATCAGGAAACTATACGGTACAGTTTGCCCAGGTTTCCATGAATTTGATGCTAATGAATACACTTGGATTAGTGTAGTATCTGTGGTTCCCTGAGTTACACCCATTGTCAACTTGTAATCATCATTCTTGTGATCATACCCCAAAGCACACATGCTATTCCTTTGAATCGGTGATTTGGGTATTTCTTTATATTCTCTTGTGGCTGGGTTCCAAAGACAGAAGAAATCCCTACCACTATAATAATCATCCAAATGTATGCAAACCAAACCATTACAAGATCCCATCAATCGAACAGAATAATGTAAAGATTTGAATGGGTAATCCATTTCAATGGCAGCATCTTCAAATTCACAAACTCATGATGCTAATGAATCATAATCAATGGATTGAAGTACCCTAGTAGAACTTTGAAGCATGAGAATAGGGTTGTTTTTGTGGGTAGTAAAATGAAGGTGAAATTCAACAAAATCAGAGGTTGAAATTAGGGAATACCAAGTTTTGCAAACAGACTTACATATCAGCAACGATTTAACTGGTAACCTCAAGAGAATTTCATGGTACATCTCTTCCGGAATGCTGGACATTTCAGCTGCTGATTTCTTGACAGAGTGAAAGTTAGGGTTTATGTTTGTTTTGTGGTAAAAGAAACCAAGAAATTGATTTTAAGGGGAATGTAGTGGAAGAATGAATCGTTGTTGCAAAATAAACCAAGATTAATCCTCCATTTTTAAATTTTCGGAGATTGGGGGTTTCAAAATTTCCTGGTGGAAAGAGAGAGAGTTATTGAAGCTTTTAAAGGGAAAATGAAGGAGGAAACATTGCTCTACGCTGTTCTGGAGGTTTAGTTTGTTTGATATACACCATCCGAGTGGAACAGGTTGGGGCGTGCTGAGCCAAGATCTCTGGTTTAGACCTGCAGTAGGATACGGACCCAAGACTAGTTTTGGAATCAGGCTAAGATGGTCGTGCCGAGGGCCAATGACAATGCTGAGTACCTGTGACCATCTGCCGAAAGGACCAGTAAGTTAGCTGATAAAAACTATTGAAAAGGTATAATGCTCAGAACTATGTTGTTACTCGATAACATACTGATAATGCTCCAAATAATGTGCAACCACATCAGGAAACGAATTGCTGTTTTGGCTGCAACAAGAAAAGGAAACTAGGAATTCACACCTGATGCTTATGCATTGTCATGATGAATACTGGAAACAACGATCTAGAATAGATTGGTTGAATAATGGAGACCTCAATACCAAATTCTTTCATACGAAAGCAACAATCAACAACAACAAATGCAACCACATTCACCAACTTCAAGATGAGAGCCAAAGATGGGTGTACAACCAAAAGCACATTGCGGAAATGATGATTAAGCACTTTATGAAGCGGCAATCGTGGCGGCACCAGCAATCACGGATATGGAGCTTTTCGCTAATGTCAATCACGATTATCTCAATATCATGCGACCGGTAATGGAATCTCCGGTGGAAGAAATACATAAAGCACTCCAAAGTATTGGATCGGAAAAACGCGGGTCGGACGGAGTACACAAGTAAGTTTTTCAAGACCTTTTGGGACACCACCAAACCACAAATTATAGCGCTAGTGAGCAATTTTTTGAAAAGGTGGAATTGGAAAACCCCTTCAACCACCACGAATATCACTCTCATACCAAAACTTGAAAACCCGAGCTTAGGTAAATGATTATAGACCCATTGGCTGTGTAATGTAGTGCATAAATTATTTCCAAGCTATTTGGTAGACAGGTTGAGACCGATGCTTCAACTCATGATCGATCCCATACAGTGCATTTGTACCAAATAGAGCAATTCATGATAACATTGCTCTAGCCAGATCTTCGTCATATCCGCTCCACACACCAACAAAAACCCCCAAAATTGCAATGAGCTTGACATCAAGAAAGCATATAGCCCCGGCTGGAGCCCCGAGGTTTGTGCGCCAATCTTTGTGCTCCTTGGGTATTGATGAAATTTGTGGAGTACATTATGCTGTCATAACCCGGTGACGTATGCTTTATCAACATCAACGGAACTCATAGGTCACATTAAACCAACCCGAGGGCCTCGACGGGGGCCCCTTTCACCATACATTTTCATCATGTGTCTTGAAATCCTGTCCACCAATTTGGCAATCTGGAAAACGAGGGCAAAGCTCAAAGGTTTACGTATCTCAAAGAACACCGGCCAATTCTCACGATGTATGGATGACTTGCTTATTACGTGTAAAGGCGGCAGCCAGAGACATGCAACCGGCTGAACACATTGCTACGCTCATACTCGAGTTCGGCAGGACGGGCTATTAATTTACAAAAATGCATCATCATCCACCATCCTAACACACCACGAGTGTTACGGATTGGTGACATGCATGTTCAATATGCGATCACGGCATACCCTCAGAAATACTTGGGTATCAATTTCAAGATTGGGAGAAACTCGGCCATGGATTTTTGCTCAACTTCTTGAGAGGCTGGAAAGAAAAGCAAAAGGATGGATGGCAAAATGTCTCAATCAAGCGGGGACGATGGCTTCTAATAAACTCAAGTCGATCCCCATGACAAATCACGTTATGCAATCACGGCTGCTACCAACTCATGTGCATCCGCAAAATGAAGACCAGTGCAAGGAATTTTTTGGGGGCATGATAGGGCAACTAGGGAGCGCATATGGTGGGCAAAGACAAACTACACCTTAGATCAGACAGGAGAATTTGGGGATCAGAAGCGAGTTGCTGGTTGTGCCTGCTGGGTAGCGGGTGTGGCAAATTCACGAAAAGCCTAATACAATCTGCAACAACATGTTCGAGGACAAAGTACTTGGGAAATGAATCAATATTGAGAAGAATTGAGCACCTCGGCCGTGACCGGCCAGGGTTGGAAAAATATAACAAAAATTTCTCACATCGTACAGGACAACTATGCCATCGGGTTGGAGATGGAAACTCAACTGAAATTAAGGATGGTGGATTAGATGAACACTCAAGCTAAGGCAGGGGAGGAGCGCGACAATCACAGTAGGTTATTTGATCTTTGCCGCATTCCTTCAATTGGAACACTTGAATTGCTTGTTCAATCTTTCCCCCACAAACATCAGTGATGCAATTAGAGCCATTCACATGCAAATCCATCATCTCCCGATAAACCAATTTGGCCTCATGCAAAAGGGAACTACGGTTAGCGGTTGCTACGAGGTGCTTATGCAAACTCAAACGCCCGACTAACCAAAACAGCCGGATGAAGTCTGCCAACATGGAAAAAATGTATCGATCTGTGTGGAAAGTTCTGCCCTCAAAAAAATCCAGACTTTTCATTTTGGAAGAGTCAGCCTGGGACTCTGAGCCTTTGATGCCTTGAACTACGAGACACATAATCACCACCCCGGTTTGTGCCACTGTTTGCAACCAGAAGCAGGAATCGATCCAGCATTGTCTTTTTAGTTGTCAGAAAGCAAAGGAGACGTGGGAGCTTTTCTGTAAGTATACCAACACTAATGCATCGCAATATAATACTTATAAAGGAATTGTACTGCCACCTCATCCGTTACCAACAATCGTTGCCCAACACCAACATACACACAACGAAACAACTAATAGACAGCCAAGCGGGCGGACACCATCAACCAGGTATGTTAAAGCGGCCGGTGGATTTGAAACCTTTATGGAGATGCATACTCGAAGGGAGGTTTTCACACTGGCACATTATACAATATGGAATATCTGGTTGGCAAGAAATGCAAGGGTGTACAACAACAGTCTACAAACCCCAAGTCAAACCTTTCATGGCGGCATTGCGGCCCGGGGAATTCAGTGGCGATCAAACATAATATCACCGCACCCCGATGCGTGACGGAGCCAAACAAGGACTCCATCAATAGTGTGGGTTACATGGAACATCCCTTAACCACAGTGGTTAAAAATTAACACGGATGGATCAAGTAAGATGGACACTCGGGGACACCGGTGGCGCGGGAGCCGGGTGGATGCAGAAATGGTTGTGGAGCAGGTGATTATGGCAATGGCGGCTCTATTGGGAAAACAACACAATTGTGGCGGAGACATGGGCTCTACTTCTAGCGGTAAGGATGGCGGCGACAAAAAGAATGGTCAAAAATCCACTTTGAGACGGACTCCTTGGCGCTGCTAACGCTTCGTCTCAGGGAAAACTCTGAGGACCATGGATAATTCAGACTATGATACAAAAATACGACGACATCTATCATAAATACAACCGTGCAAAATAACTCATATCTATAGGGAAGCAAACCGGGCGGCGGATGGACTCGCGGAATTTACGGCAAACAAACAATTCAGTGAGGAATGGAGGAGCGGGCGGCATTTCGACCAACATATGAACACACTCACCCGAACTTTCTTAATGTAATTGTGTTGAATGACTCCATGGGGACTCGCTACCCAAGAGAAGTTTTGGTTTAATAAATAAATTGACTTTTCTTTCAAAAAAAAAAAAAAAAATCATAATATTATTCGAAAATATTATAATGCTCAGAACTATGTTGGCGAACGTATATGTCGCGTAAACCTTTGAAATATTGGAAGAAATTAATCGACACATGGTGAGTAACTAGTCAGAGATTAAGAGAGTGCCAATGTTAGATTATTAGTTACGAAACTATAATAGTAAGAACTCGGTAAGTATATCATGTGAGTAAATGCTTAAAAAAGGTAAAATTATATGAGGAGGGAGAACCAATGAGGTGGTGCGATTTTTAATTGGTGGGTTTTCGTTAGTTTTGTGTATTTTTCGGATTTAGCGTTTTCTCATGTTTGTCGGGATGGAGTCCTCTACTCTACCACCTTTTCCACCGCCTTTCGGGTGGAGGTGGTGGCCCAGCTCTTATGTGAGAGGAGGTGCTCTTCTTAATGTAAAATCTCATGGATACGGTTTTAAATCCTCTAGTTGATTTCTCTTCTCTTTTTTCTGAGAAAGGGTTGGTGTTTTACTCCTGGAGCTTCAATGCCTTTTGTTCCTACTGCTTTGGTGGATGCAGAAAGAGTGGTTGTTGTTAATTCTTCATATTTTGAGCGAAAATCCAAGAGATGTGAGAATATGGTTATGAGATGTCGAATCCGGTTACGAGTGTTTGTTAGTCAGCGGTTATCTTATACTCTGCTCAAACGTGTTGTTGAGCATGCTTGGAAGCTTAAGAATAATTTCTATCTTACTATTCATGGTGAATCTGCTTTTATGTTTTATATGTTCGGTGGGTCTGGATGTTGGATTTTATGGATTTTTTGCAGATGTATACATAATTGTACACCAGTGTTAATTTAAAAATAATATATCATATGGGTACTCTGTTTGGAAATATCAGAGAGAGTTTCCGAATATATAAAGTTTGTGAATTTTGAACGAGAGTGACATTATCATGAGTCACTTTGGGCTAAAAATTTGAAAATATTTGGATTAAGTTGTAAATCGAAAGGTTATTCATGTACTTTGGATAAACAAAGGACTAGTTGTACCCGATTAGAAAGCGTCAAGACTAACTAGTATATTTGGATAGGATTTTGGACTAAAACCGTATTTCTCCCTAGCTTTATTCCGTTAAAATCCTGGACTTGCATGTCATTTTTTCTTCTTTTTGTCATTTATTTTTACATAGATTTATTCAGTTTTTAAGTCTGGACTTGCATGTCATTTTGTTTGAGGATAATAATTAAAAAGTGTATTTGAGATGGATGGGATTTTTGACTAAATCGTATCTTTTCCTAACTTTATTCAGTTTAACTTGCATGTTATCTCGCGGGGATGGTAATTGAAAGGTGTGTTTGAGGCGGTGTAACAACGGTGTGTTAATTCATCATCAATGCTACAATATTGTTCATTACTGAGAGAAGATTAAAAATACTCTAGCACAAATTATGATGTTACAGATTTATCGTGTGATTAACTAACTTAACCAACACTTCTCGTGTGTGAAATACATGTGATAAAGTATACAGCTATGAACATCCTGGCATGAGTTGTAACTCCCTATCCTGCACTGCTACATTCTTCTTATCCTGCACCACGGTATGAGCTGAGATATCCTGGTCCTGTACAACTGCAGTTGTTTGTATTAGGAGAACACTATCAGTGTTAATATCCCCCCTCAAGCTCAAGGGAGAATCAATGACATTGAGCTTGGATCTTGTATTAGTGAATCTTGGACTATCAAGTGGTTTAGTAAAAATGTCATCCGGTGATGCAGGTATTAACATAGAACACATACAATGCCTTGGATTGTACTTAGTTCTCAATGAATTGATAATCCAAATGAACATGTTTCATCTTTGAATGTTGAACTGGATTACAGTAAAACCTACGTATAATAATATCTAGGGACCACAATAAAATATTCTTATATGGAGTATAACTTGAATAGACGATTATAATGTTTTTTCATATGTGTATTTGGTAATATTAATGCATATGCATAGGAAACACAAAAATGTATCTAAGTATATACAAAAACTGTTTAAATCATGAGGACTTTTTTTTAATATTTATGAACTAGGGCTTAGCATAATTTTTATTTAGTTATGCATTTCCCAACATATGAATATTAAATATAATATTTATTAATATCAAGGTTACCCTTCTTATCATTATAAAAGTAAAGAAAAAACCGATAAATGTCTTTATTCTTCACTCCACAAATCCTTTCATCATTTTCCGTCTTGACATTTTCACATACCATGCCTATTCTTTCTCGAGTTGCATCCTCAAGCCACCCATGAAATTATATCGAATCAATTTTTACATATTCCCCCAAAAAATATTATTTTATACTCCCTCCGTTTCTGGGAAAGAGATACTTTCACTTTTCAGTTTGGCCTATTTTAGGCTAAAATGAAAAAGTGAAAGTATCTCTTTCCAAAGATATCTTTTAGTTTACAAAAAGATATCTTATCGATCCTTTGAAATGGTATTACCTTCTTGCATCTTCCTTATTTTAGTGAAGGATGTTAGAATCTTCATGTACCATAAGAACCTACTATATATGGGCCAAACCACATAGCACTAATGTTATCCCTACTTGACCACTTTGGGATAAGAGGTGTGTGGTTTTAATTTAAAATGCCTC
>JAJJWW010002637.1:0-85560 GCA_023531295.1 Papaver armeniacum | reverse complement strand
ACAACTAAATTATTGGTATCATTTTTTTTTAAATACAGAAAGTAATTAATGAACTGAGAGAAAACAAAGAAAAAAACCGCCCAAAATTCTCTCACAAATACTAGCCCGCTCGTCCCTCCGCGGGCCCATCGGGATCCACAAAAAAAACTGAGTCTGACGGTTTTGCCATAGTCCATTTTCTCGGTCTGTAAAGAAACACTGTTTTAAATATGCTTCTTTAAAATGGTTGGCGGGTGATCATTTTATTTTTATAACAACGCTCCCTAGAATACTCCTAAATCCACTAATTTAGGATTTTTAAGCTATTACAAGGGCTCAAGCCCTGACCCGCGCAATGGGAGGGAGCATGGTCGGTGGGTGACCGTTTGAGCCATCGGCAATCTCCGTGTGGCTACATGGTTGCGGGGCTGTTATGCAGCTTGGTATTGACTTGGCTTGACCGAACTTGACACAGTTTGACTTGACTCGAACCATCCCCTTTCTCAATTTTTCTTAAATTGGGGTCGATGGAAGGTGAATCAGAAAGGAAGCAACGACAGTTAGGGTTTTCTTAGTGTATGAAGCAGATATGGAGGTTACAAAAATAATGATCGCTTGAGCTTCAAATTCAAGTTAGTATATGATTTGATCCAACTGAGGTATTTTCTGGATTCCCAAAATTAGAATTTGTTGATTTACATTATTTACTGTTCAAAAGATGAATCCAATTTCTACTCGTGTGATGAATCCTCCTGAGAATCCATCATCACTCTCTCTTGTAGTTAGCAATCTTGATACCTTGATACAGATTTTGTCGCGTCTACCGATTAAAATTCTGCTTGAGTTCAAACTCGTTTCCAAAAAATGGCGTTCCATTATATCTGATCCATTTTTTGCTAGGGAACATTCTCATCAATACCCACATTCAGTCATTTTTTCCAAGCTAGTTACGGCAGTTACGTGTGACCTGAGTATGA
The DNA here is from genome assembly GCA_023531295.1 of Papaver armeniacum. NCBI lineage: Eukaryota > Viridiplantae > Streptophyta > Magnoliopsida > Ranunculales > Papaveraceae > Papaver > Papaver armeniacum. The sequence goes on along the minus strand of JAJJWW010002637.1, from coordinate 84,604 downwards.
TATCCTCATTCTGTTATGCTTTTGGATGATGACTCAACGTTTTTGGAGGGAGTACACACCAGTTGACAGCAACAGGCGTTTGTGGAAGAGAAAAGGGGAAGGAAATATTCTCGTATGTGCACAGAATTGAGGAGAGAATTATACAGAGTTATTGTGGATGATACGTGCAGTTAGGGAAGTATATTCATTGGGGATTCGATATTTTTGATGAAGAGACATTTTAACAGCTACAGGCATGAAAGGAAAGAAAAGGAGAATAAAATCTCCGAGACTTCAATGTAAGTGGGGGCATTTACTCGAGATTTTGGGAATCTGGTGGTATATAAATAGGAGGGGTCAAGCTACAGAGAGGGGATCAAGAGTTGGGGAAGAAGAACTGAGGGTTGCAGAGCAGATTTCTCTGCTGCTGCAGAGAAAAAAGAGAAAGGAAAGGAAAGAAGAACATCCGACTTTTAATTGACTGCCGCAGAATGTGTCGTTTATAAACAGTACTCGTAACAGTCAGTTTGGCATGCTTGTTTTGAATTTGCAACAAATATTGTAACAGTGACTTCTGTAACGCCAATACAGCGTTGCAGATTAATTGTATTATTAGCTTTCTTTAATAAAAACACCATTTGAGCTATGAATTATATTTTTGAGTGTGTTTTCATTATGAGAAGCTAAGCCCCGACACTGGGTCGACGGAGGGCAGCCGAACTTCATACATGGGTGAATTTATTTTATTATTTTTATGACTTTTGCATTTATTTTAAAATTGTTTTATGATTTGAAAAATAGTTATCATTTTATAGATGGGTCATGCTTGCTTAGATGTTTTGATGTCCCATGCTTATGATTATAGCTAATATTTGGAGAATCTACCTTGGAAAAAAGAAGAGTCCATGTTGTTTTATTTATTGAGCGATACTGCTTGAAGAATAAATAATTGAACCTATTGATATGAATTCGGTGAAATCCTAGGCCCAGAATTCTCTCTTTTGTTATTTTCATTGAACCTTTAAATTTAATCTCAACAAAGTTGATGAACGCAACCTATTTACCCTCTGACAACAAACAAATTAAAAAATCTTATTACCACTGAAATCGACAAAACTTTGTTTGGCCTTTAACCACTAAAACTTCTATGCCTAGTACCAAATGCCATGTAGCTTGCTTCCACTTGCTAATGATCTACTGCCTTACACTGCTGTTGCTCACGCTGGCCTACCTCCAACTTCAACTACACCGATATCAACACCCCAAATGCAACTTGGAAATTCTTCTTGCCAATTCCACGAATTAGACTTGAATTTCACTTCTGAATCATTGCGCCTAAGTATACGGGCAATGATTCATTCCAACTGATCACTATGATCATTACCATGGTATTTTGCCTTCATTTCCGAGCTTTAGTTGCACCACGCAACATACGGGACTTATACAAGACTTGGCCTCAATTCTTCAATCATATGCGCCTACGCCAAATCATGCCATGCCTTAAGGTATGCACCCTATGGCTCTGTACCACCCTTGGTATCCGCCACAATCTATAACCTTTGCTGAACTTTGAAAACTTCATGACTTTCACTAGATTTGGCCTCCAAATCATGTTGCAAACTACACCTTCTTGGACTTGCATCATTTGTATGCCAAAGAACCTGCACCTTGCTGTTCTTTGCTTGCATTGTCTGTACATCATGATTGAAATGCATGACTGCAGTATAGTCATGACTTAGGATACCCGTGACACCACAACGCCTCTTTAGTCCAGGCATCCTCTTCACGCGCCTTTGAAACCAGCACTTTAAGCATCACTGCTTTCTCAAACTGCTACGCTTTAATGTGGCGGAAAAACAACATCACATTCCACAATCGTCCTGCCGCCCATTTAATCTCCTAAAATTTTCTATCGACATGACCATAATACTCATGGTTCGGTATTCACCCACAAGTACTCGGCCTTGCGTACTTGCATCCAAAGTCACGCATATGCCTTCAGCTATAAGGCTTTGCAAAACGGAAGTCTTTTCTTCTTTCTCTCTAACTCTTCATGCCCCCATAAGCATAAGAGGGTTACGCCATCCATCAAAACTAACTGACAAATTCACAAGATCAAAGAACATAATGAACTAACACAATAAACCCATTTTATTGCATTAAGGAAGATTACTTCAAAACAATCCATCACATGGACCAAACAGGCCATTCACCCTCTTGGTGAATGCCTAAAACACTCTCTACATTATGCGGTTCTTCCTCTCAAAATAAACACTAAACTTATTGATTCCTTGCAGGCTGTTTATACCAACTAGGATCGAGGCCAAAACTTACGTGCAAATCAGCTTGCACAAGCCTTGAACAGCCAAGTGTCCAAGTAGTTTCCATAGCCATCGACTTCAACTCGCCACCTTTTGAGTTGTCACGCCAACAGAGTGCCACACCTGTTCTTGGTGGTTATGAACACTCACACAAATGGTTATAAGCTGCTTTTATAACCGTTCTCCCTTGTCTCACACATTTGGAATGCTTGTGAAGCTCGTAACCAACTCCTAACCCACCGACCATATTGCATGGCTCAGTTGTGCTTTGCAGAACTCGCCTTGTTCCAATGCTCATCCACCTTGGCCCTGCATGCTTATTGATCTAAGCTAATGCACGGAAAATTCTTGTGCTTCAATCATCAAGGCCAACTCCTTAGCTCAATATGTGTTATCACGGCGCCATATGCTTTACTTTAGTCGATATGTTTGACAATAGTAATGCCACTCTTACATTACTAGCTTGTTTGCATTGTTCAAGCTTTGCTCGACGATTGAACTAATGCCATATACCAACTCCTGGCCTATTCTTCACTCTTGCATCATCCTTGAGTTTGGGCCAACTCAATTCCATGGATATGTATCTATGCCAACATCGCATGTTACATCTGTCAACTTTGGCCATGTCTTGCCAATCCTTTAATGAAGCTTCATTGTGTCGGCCAATAAGCTTCATTACTTAGCCAAATGTCTTTACAGTGTAGCGTCACTCTTGCGCTTCACGCGGCCCTACAGCGGTGCCGCTATCTTAGTGCTTGACGGTTACATCACATACCGCTATTATGGCTTGCGTATGCGCTATGTGATGCTTCGCATTGCACCATTACGGCGGACCACATACTTGCGCACCTTAGCTAGCATGCGTGATCATTGTGCGTCACTTGCATGAGCCGTAACAAGCCTCCCCCACCTATCGGCTCAACGCCCTCAGTTGAGCGCCGATAAGTGCCGAATAGTGCATATTTATACACCTTTTTATTGGCATTTTACTCATCTTTTTGTACTCAAGAATCGGATATTATCCTGCAGTTCGTGTTTTCTTTGTTTTCAAGAATAAATATTTGTATTAATTAATTTGCTGTTTTAGGTAAATAAATAAAACTCGGGAAATCGAGGAGCCAAAAGAGCTAAGACTCGGAGGCAAGTGTCTATGGAGCAGAAGCCCAGCCACGCGCGCAAATGTTAACGACTCAACAAGTGAAGAAATACATCCAAGATATGGGTCCAAGCTATCCATCTCAGAGCCCAGTGACCGGATCAAACCCGTCACTTCGACCGTTGAGATCTCCTCGGCTACATCTGATCGCTCAGCCTTGCACTCATCATTTACTCGATGCTTCCGCCGACACCAAATCGTCCCAGTTGATCTGGCGGATTCGGATCTTGCTCATCGGATCTACGCCGCTGGCCGTCGCATCGTCATGTCGCCACCGCTTTACATCAAAACTTCCTGTACCCTATACCCTAATCACCACCTCTTCTCCTTCTATACCTCTCTCTTTCTTCTCTTCTCTCCTGTCGCTCTCACCTCTTTGCAAAACCCCCTGCCCGGCCATCTCCCCGCCTGTAGATTCACCACCTTCTTCACCCATACAGCCACCAACTCCATCGGCTCCACGACCTCCACCTACCTAATCGCCATTTAGTTCTTTTGTAGCTTCTTTCCTAGAAGCTAAGAGAGAACTAGTAATTTATAGGTTGTGGTTCATTGATAAATCAAAAAGGAAGCTAGAGTAGTCGATGGAGAGCCGTTGAATGTGTAAGAGGGAGCGAATTGAAGTATGGGTGTGATGTAATTTCATTTTAATTTTATTTTAATTGAATTAGTAATAGGTATTTTGGGAGAATTTGGCATGTATAAATAGAAGATGTAGGAGATGATTTTAGTCACGCTTGGGTGTCATCTAGGTTTAATTTTTAGTTCTTTGTCATTTTAATTGATGTTTTAATTTAAAGGTTAGGTTTCCAATGAAACCCCGATTCCAATTTCCAGCTAAACTTTGCCGGAGTGATCTTGTATGCTTAATATTATCAATTGTCTTCACCAAATACCTAATGCTTTTTCTTTCACAAAGGTATACCAACGCCATGGGATACACCGGGAGTCGTGCCATAAATGTGTTGGGAGTGTTCTCAAATCCTTAGATATAAATGCTAATTCCTTTGATTAGTTATACTTGGATTAGATACTAATGCTCTGCTAGTACTCTTAGCTGTAAATTGAAGTTTTACATGGAGAAACCCTTAGATAGGTGGTGGTTTGACACCACCTTATATCGACCACAAAAGAATGCCTCAACTCGGTGAGCACACAAGAGGAGTTAGAAAGTGAATTTGAATACCTTAGCAACCTTTTTGTCACTTTGTTTATACCTTAGTTTAGGTTTATCTCATTACAATTTCACCTAGTATCGGCAAAACATCTTATTTACCACCTGCTTGTCACAATGTCACCGGGATTCAGCCAAGAAAGCCTTAGATCACCTAGGCACCACAAGTCCTTGGGGATCGACCGTACTTCTTAGCGCTCCAATAGGCACGGTGCACTTGCGGTATAACCCGTGAGGCCATAAAAATAACCCATCTTCGAGGCCTACCAAACGCAACAAAGTATACTCGTTATACTTGTTCTCTAGCCTTGTACGCTTTTGAGCCCTTCTTAAATCAACAAACTTTGTTTGGCCTTTAACCTGCCAAAACTTCTATGCCTAGTACCAAATGCCATCACTTATCTTCTTGCCATTGATCTCATCGACTTGCAATATTGTTGTCACGTTGGCCTACGCTCCAACTTCAACTACAATCGCATATCAACACCCAAATGCAACTTGGAAATTCTTCTTGCCAATTCCCTGAATTAGACTTGAATATCACTTGAATCATTAGCGCCTAAGTATACGCAAGCAATGATTCATTCCAACTAATAACTATGATCATTACCATAGTCTTTTGCCTTCATTTTCCGACTTTACTTGCACCACGCAACATAACATGACTTATACAAGACTTGGCCTCAATTCTTCAATCATATGCGCCTATGCCAAATCATTCCATGCCTTAAGGTATGCACCCTATGACTTTGTACCACTCTTGGTATGCGCCATAATCTATAACCTTTGCTGCACTTTGTAAACTTCAAGACTTTCACTAGATTTGGCCTCTAAATCATGTTGCAAACTATACCTTCTTGGACTTGCATCATTTGTATGTCAAAGAACCTGCACCTTGCTGTTCTTTGCTTGCATTATCGCAATATCATGATTGAAATGCATGACTCTGGTATAGTCATGACTTAGGATACCCGTGACATCACAACGCCACTTTGGGACAGGCATCCTCTTCACGCGCCTTTGAAACCAGCACTTTAAGCATCACTTGATTTTCAAACTGCTACGCTTTAATGTGGCGGAAAAACAACATCACGTTCTCCCTAACTGTCACACGCCCATTTAATTTCCTAAAATTTTCATTGGACATGACCGGCAATACTCTGTGGTTCAGTGATTCAATATCACCCACAAGTAATTATCCTTGCATACTTGCATCAAAGTACGCATATGCCTTCATTCATAAGGCTTTGCACAATGGAAGTCTTTTATTCTTTCTCTCTAACTCTTCATGCCCCCATAAGCATAAGAGGTTCTGCCATGCATCAATCCAATTGACAACTTCACAAGATCAACAACATAATGAACACAAAGAACTAACACAATAAACCCATTTTATCGCATTAAGGAAGATTATACAAAACATTCCATCACATGGACCAAAATGGGCCATTCACCCTCTTAGTGAATGCCTAAAACACTTCTACATTAGTGGTTCTTCTCTCAAACGAACAACACTAAACTTATTGATTCCTAGGATATTTGCTACTAACCAGGATCAGGCCAAAACTTCCGTGTAATCACGTAATCCTTGAACAACCAAGTGTCCAAGTAGTTTCCATAACCACAATTCAACCGCCACCTTTTGAGTTGTCACGCCAACAAAGCCACACACATTCTTCGGTGGTTATGAACACTCACAAATGGTTATAAACTACTTTTATAACCGTTTTCCATGTCTCACGCATTTGGCATGCTTGTAAAGCTCGTAACCAACTCCTAACCGACACTTGAGCCATATTGCACAACCGTGTGGCTTTAACGACTCGCCTTGCCCAATGCTCAGCCACCTTGGCCCCGCATGCTTATTGCTCTAAGCTAATGCACGTACAATCCTTGTGCTTCAATCATCAAGGCCAACTCCTTAGATCAATCTGGTTATCTGGCGGCATATGCTTTACTTAGCCAATATGTTTGACAATAGTAATGCCACTCTTGCATTACTAGCTTGTTTGCATTGTTCAAGCTTTGTCCAGCCTTGAAGTAATGCCATATACCAACTCCCGCCTATTCTTCACTCTTGCATCATCCTCGAGTTTGGTCCAACTCAATTCCATGGATATGCATCGATGCCAACATCGCATGTTGCATCCGTCAACTTTGTCCATGTCTTGCCAATCATTCAATAAAGCTTTATTGTGTTGGCCAATAAGATTCATTACTTATCTAAATGTCTTTATAGTGTGGCGCCACTCTTGTGCTTCACCGGCCCCGTAGGGTGCCGCTATCTTAGTGCTTGGCGGTCCTATACAAAGATACCGCTATTATGGCTTGCGTTGCGCTATTATGGCTTCGCATTACACCATAACGGCGGACCACAGACTTGGCCTGCAACTCTGTAACGCGTAATCATTGTGTGTCACTTGCATGACCGTAACACTAACAATGAGTTACTCTTAACTCATATACTTGATGGACTTACATCTTCATTCTTGCTGCGTTACTCCATGCCTTCGCTGCCATATGCCGTCGCACTTCTACATAACTCTCAACAGCAAACTCGACTATGCCACCAACTCTTCTATTTGCTTCTTTCACTTTCAACGTCTTCTATTGCATATTTTGGCTTAATATGCTATGTAGCATCTTCCACGCGACCTAGCTTTACTTTGAACGAAAGAGGCAAGATTTTTCACTTCAAATACCCTCATTCACTACTACCTTACATAGAGACTTCATTCCAACACCAAGGTCCACTCGACCTAAACTTAAAGTATACTCAAACTTGAGAAAATACTCACGCCAACTGATTGCAACTTGTAAGACCCAACAAGCCTTGCAATACTGACTTCAACTTCGCTTCTAAGCAACAAAGGAAGCGAGACAAAGACTCATCGTCCCCAATGTAGCAATTCACTTTGCTACATGCACTCTTACAACTATCAACGTTCGTATGCCACTCCCATAACGAAGCACACTATAATTGACAATTAGTTGAATACTCCTTTTAGACCGATGCTATCATTTTGCTTTAGCTTTCATGAAGATTTCTCCAATAATGGCCACATGCCATCTTTATGCATCACCACTACTTTGTCCTTCTTTTCCCGCATCCACACTTTGGCCTAACTTGCATCTCTAGCCGCATCATACAATCTGGCCATGCCCAAATCCCATTTGGCGCATGCTACTGTTGCATACATGTTATGCCAATCATCACCAAATCTTGACACAAACTTGTGCACCTTTTGCACAATCGGAATCTGACTTAACTTGGTGATTCTGAGCATCACCATAGAGCTCAGCAAAGTCATATCACTCAATGCTTCCGCGGATAAATGATGAGTGCCAAATATTGCATATTTATACACCTTGTTATTGGCATTTTACTCATCTTTTGTGCTCAAGAATCAGATATTATCCCAAATTCTGTATTTTCTTTGTTTTCAAGAATAAATATTTGTATTAATTAATTTTGTGTTTTTAGGTACTAAATAAAGTCCGGAGAAACTGAGAAGCCGAAAGAGCAAAGAATTGAGACAGAGCATCTAGAGCAAAAGCCAAAGCCGCGCGCGCATCGCTTGTAACCTAACAAGTAGCAACCCATCTACAAGACATGGGCTTGAGCTACCCGTGACCCGGATCCGAGTTCGTCCCTTCCGAACCGTTAGATCTTCATCCTACGGTCGCATCACGCACGCATCGGATTACCGCTGCATCCGATGGTCGCTCGCCTTCCTCATCAAACCTCGATGCCTCCTCTCCACAAGAAAACTACTGTCCCTATACCCATCGACCTAACCTCATTTCTTCCTCCTTCTTCTCTTTCTTCACCCAACAACTCCGCAAACCCACCCCCTTCTCTCCCACCATACCATGGAGAGCAGAGCCATCACCACCACCTCCATATCCTGTCACCAGCCAGGCTACCACCCAACACCGCCACCTCTAGTTTTAGTTATCTCTCGCCTAGTCTCTCTCGTAACCCTAGAGGCTATGTAAGAGATAAATGGACTAGGTTTCAAAGTGAGCGTGAGGAAGCAAACATCAATCAAGAGCCGGGTGTGAGGAAGAGACGACGATTCAGAGAGTATGGGTGAGAGGTTTCATTTTAATTTCTATTTTAAAGTGAATTTAGGGTTTGGTATTTTGCATGTATAAATAGGTTGAATCGTGTTTGTTAGAGGTTATGCTCAAGCTAGCGGAGCACCAATTTAGGTTAATTTGTGTTTTAAATGTGTTTAACCATGTTCTAAGCTTAATTGCTAGGGTTAGATGAAAACCATAATCAATTGATAAGTGTGGTTCATAATTTGATATTATTCTTGATTGTGTTATATTGTTTAGGATAAATATAATCTTAACACTCAACATTTTACTTTCACGGTGTATGCCATGTATGCATTGTAGTTGGATAAATTCTATGTTGACGCGGCCGCAATTCATGCTTCATTGAATGCTATTGATCCTCGAGACTAGTTGTGCCCTGGAGAAGACAATTAGTGCTTGGGAGAGATACCCTAATTGTGATTAGAATATCCATCTTAAGATAGGTTTAATCATCTAAGTAAAGTGAAAATTGATCTCGTGATTAGTGTCTTTGACAAGACAACTAATACTAGTGGATTAGTGTGGCCTTAGTTGATAGTAAGCCATCCATTGAGACCCTGGATGAAAGGTGACTTGCATCTTGTCTGGCATCCATTACAAGGGACAAGAACATTATTGAAAGTGGACTGACTTAGCTAAGATTAGGTGGTGATTCGACACCCTAGTGCTCTCTATCTGTTTACAATTTACCTTGTCGCTTTAGTTTAGATTCATACAACAACACCTCAAGTCGTTTTGACACCAACCATATCTCGTGTTACACACTTTCAGAATACGCTAATCCAAGCCTTAGAATCAACATAATCCACACAAGTCTCTCAGGATCGACCCGTATTTGCCCGCTTCGTATCAGAACACTGTGCACTTGCGGTTATAACAAGTAGGCATCAAATTAAACCACTTCCCTAGCCTACCAAGTTTTTGATGCCGTTGCCGGGGACTTGGCGTGTGCTGCGCTGATTATTGGCTTGCACTTCACTGATTTTCATTGGTCCCTGTACATATTCACTTTGAATTGCTGTTTTTAGCCCTGTAGTAGACTAACTTAGCTGTAACTTGTTATATTTCAGCATCTTTGCATCTTTATCTTTCTGTTTAGGAGCATCATTATCCTGCATATCTATCCACCTGGAGTTATAGCTTAGTTAAGTTTCACCTTTGATTTTTAGTTTTAATACATGATCTGCATTGTAGTATAACTTAATCATTATTTGCATCTTTGTTTTTAATCCTTTGATAGTGTAACATAGCTGTTTTCTTTTACCTGCATCTTCATCTGTGCACTTGCACTTACACTTGCATCTTTAGATGTCACACTTATTCACTCACCATCTCACTTCAACTGAGCTCAAGTCTGCCTGGGTTGAGCTGTCAACAACTCAGCTGCATTACACTGCATTTCAACAACTCAGCTTCATCATTCTCTATGATAGCTGAAACTTGCAGTGTGCTATACTATCTTTGCTTTAACCTGCACATTCCTGGGAACTGAGATTTCTTTGTGAGCTAGCAGGTACCTAACATCTGCTGAGCAAGCCCAAGGAAAGTAGAGGAGCAGAACACAGTTGTCATTAGAGCAAAAGCTGGCGCCTGAGGTGCAGTTGAGCCAGCCCAAGGAGGAGAAGAGAAAGGCGCATAACTTGAGGATTCAGGTGAGTGACCCCTTGATAGCTGAGTAAGCTCTTTATGCCTCATATCTGCATGATAAGACCTGCAAAACCCTGAGCCCATGCAATTTCTAGTTTCCATCTGAATGACTCCATGCTAGCTGAGTTGATGTCTCTTGTGCTGTATTTCTGAGTTAAAATAGATCATGGTATATGCATGTATGAACTTGCCACATCTTTCATGAGCTATACCTCATTGCTAATCTGCTAAGCTATGCATAACTAACAGTCTGCTGTGCATTCATCTTCACCTATGAGCTTTTACATCCTGACAATCTCACTACCCTGATTGTATGATAAACTTGTGCTAGATATTGCTCACACACTGAATTGTGTGATCTATGCTTAGTTTCCATTGAGTGTTCTATGCTGTGTGTAACCTTAGCATACTCTGAGCATACCACAACCCCTTGCTGAGTCACTTTTATTGCATGAATTTGCTGAGCTCTTCCCTGTCACATGTGATTTTGAGGGTAACCTGGGAATGTGCTGTGAATGAGATGTGATCTCTTAGCTTTGTTAACACCTGTGCTATAACCCTCAGCTTCCATCTCGCTTCCGAGCCGAACTCCGGCCCACAGTCAGGAGTTGAGTCATGTTCTGATAGCCAAGATAGCTGCAGCCCTAGGAAAACCAAATGAGACAGCTCACCTCATATGCCCTGAGCTTAACTCCGCCCCCTGAAGCTGTGAGTTTGAGGTACAGATACCCAAGTCTGCTGCATCAACTGTGATAGTTGATATCAACTACCCCAGTTGACTCCAACACCTCTGAGCATAACACACCCCGAGCATAACCCTGACCTTGTGCTTAACTGTGATAACCTTTGAAGCTCACCCGTGACTACCAAAGCCCCGCATATCTGCATACCCGTGCATGCTCCAACCTCGTTGTGCAAGCCTCTTGTTGACAAACTGTGTCCACTGAGCTTTTTGAGCTATCTGCCCTGCACCTTTATGCATGCTATGAACTGAGAGTAGCCAATCTATGTGTTAACCTGTGCTGAATGTTGGCTTTGTCACATGCCAATCTCAAGTCATGTTGCATCCAGCATCATTGAAGCATAGTCACCTGAAAAATTTTGTGCATTTGTGGCATCTGTGTTTTTATGAACCAATCTCTGAACTTTGTGCATGACCCTGTGACGTTTGAAGCAAAAATTGAGTTGGCTGAAACCTTTTGCTCTAGGGTAATTTGTGCATTAAATTCTTTGCTTTAACAAAGACTAGTCGCATTTCAAATTACCAAATCTATTAATACTTTCATGAGCATTGCTCAACCCCTGCAAGCATCGATCTCAGGCATCCGTGCAAGATCAAGGGTGCCGGAATTTCATGTTTGATTAGCTTGCCATCTGTGTAGCCCTATTGCATATGTGAACAAGTCACTATCTGTGTTTCCAGTGCTGTAACAACAACATCAAGCATTCCTGTGTGCTTGAATCCTAAATTCTGGTGCTTTATTGGTGTTCCTTTTTGGGTTATTTGTGCTGAATTGTTTCTGTGAGTTTGTGCTACTGTGTTGTGTTCATTTACCAACCTGTGCAAATTGTTGCTTTTGATCTCGGACAACTCTGCACTCAAGCCTCGTGCTTGACAACTGGCCCTGCACATAAACTGGGCTGAAGCCACATAACTGTGCTTTTGTTTTTCCTGGGCTGTGCACTTACCAACCTCTGAAGCCCACAACCACTAGGCCTTGCATAACTACTGGCCTGTGCATTTACATGACCTGGGCTGCACCAAACTGAAGCCCAATAAACCAAATCCCACAAAAAACCAAACAACTAGCCCACTTAAACCAAACCAGGCCACAAAACCAAACACAAACCCACATAAACCAAATCTGAAGCCCACAACCACTGGGTTTCCATAACCTTTGGACTGTGCAATTGCATAACTTGGGCTTGCATCTGGACTTAGTATACTTGATGTGTGCTAGGCTATAGTGTTTCTTTTTGAGTTCAATTTGAGTTGCTAGATCATGTCAGGATTTTGGTCTGCAACTGGGGATACAAACAAATCCATTAGAGAGCTTGCTTACGGGCATGCTTCACAACATGAACTCCCACATACCATAGTGATTTTAGGGAATATTATGAGCCTTCTCGTGGCTCCGACTTCACATACCCTAATCATTATGAGCACATGTATCATCCACCACAAATTGAAAATGAACACTTTTCTCATACCCAACTCATCACTTTTAGATCAACTAGAAGCTCAAGTATCTCGCTTTAGAAAGGCAATTACATGAGAAATCCTCTGAATCTAATTTCCACTAAATCTAAAATGCATGCTTGTACCTTATGTGGTAGCTTAGACCATCCCGCCGAGAGCTACATTTTTGCATGAGTTTAGACAATCTAGAGAACACCATGAACATCCAAGATATGGATTACCGACAGGTTATGAAGCTGGTTGTCATTGGGAACATAATCAACCTTTTAAAGGTTGTGATCAGTATTCTATAGACCCTAATGACCATGCACACATGTATCATTCGCCACAGTGGGGAGTTTGTGATGATGATGAGGATGAATATGATATGTTAGAGAGCATGTATATGCTTTGAAAATATGGTAGAATCTTTTAGGTTCGAGAGACATTAAGTGTCTCTTCTGTGAACCCTATGAATGATACTTCTTCTAACATTCATACATGTGATGTTAACTCTGAGTTTGGGTTTGTGAAATTCTTCAGTGAAAGTGAGCATGCTATACCACCTGTTTGTGACCTAGGAATAGGCCGAATTGTTCTGCTGACACAGATGATTCAATGCATGTGCCTAATTCCATGCCTAGGTTACAGCATGATATCTCTCCTGGTTATTTTTTGCATGAGAGTGATGATGATTATGACATAGAGCTTGATGAATTGTTCTATGCAGGTGAACATGATTTACCTTCTTCTGACCTTAGGAAAGTGTGTGATGGTGCAAATGATCTTATACATGAACACAACTTAGATGTACCTACTTTCTCTCCTAAGTCACAGATTGAAATTCCTCCACCAAACCTAGGTGTAGTTTGTAACAAAATTGCAAAACCAACTTTTCTCGAAAATGCCTAACTTAGGCCTAGAACTTTGTGCTTCCAAGTCCTCTTGGACTATTTTGCATCAAAGTATAACACCTTTAGGGAACCACAGTTGGAATATGTATGTCCGCTGCTCTTAGCAAAACTCATTTTGAGTTAGACCTTGTGCATGATGTACTTTAAATTTGCAAGATTTTGTGCTCACAAACACATCTCGTTGACAAGTTTAGGTTTGGGGAAAATCATTCCCATATGCAAAACCTTATTTGCACTCTCATGTTATATTTGTGTAAGGTCATGATGTTTGTACATATTTTCTATTGGGTTGATCCTCAACTCTTTAGATTGTTGGTGTATGGTGAATTTTCATTGTATATAATCCAAAGAGGACTTGTTAAATTTTCTTTTCTTGAATCGGTTGAGTTTTCTTGTACATATATTGTGCTAATCCGATATGATATCCACTGAGAATGTTGGATTCTAGCCTTGATTAATGAAGCTCTAACCTTGCTCCGCCGACATCCCAGAATCTCTTCCCTTTTTCTCTATTCAACATAGTTCTCTTGGTATGTGATCAAGTAAAATTTTATCATCTGTTGACACATTGAGGACAATGTTTGATTTAGGTTTGGGGGTGCATTTGCATTTGCATATAGAGTTTTTAGTCTTTTTTGTTTTACTTCATTTTTTTAAAAAAAAAAAAAAATCAAAAAATTCAAAAATTTTGCATAAAAACCTCCAACTTTTAGAGATTTTAGAGTCACTAGCATGCTTCTAGCTATGTTTACATAGAGAGTCTGACCGAAATAACAGAACTTGGAAGTACTGGAGAACACAATCGGGTTTCTTAGTTGATTAGAGCGTTAAAATTGGATTTAACCATACCTGGAGGGCTAATTAGGTGATGTTTAGATATTCGGGTAAGAGAATTGTGATCACCCATAGTGGAGACTACCCATTTTACATCAAGTGAGGCACCAACCTTCAATTTTTTGCAACTTTCTAGAAAGTCACAAAGAGTGTGTGTCACCGTACGTCAATTCCGGGTAGGAATGGTGAGCTACCCAACTTCGCACCACTTTCAGCACTATTTTTGATCTCTTGAGTGCTAATTCCGTCAATCATGAGGGTGACGCTCTAAAGATGAAAACTCCTTCTAAATATCGATTTGCGCTAGCATCACTCTCTCAATCAATGCACTCCATAGAAACACATCATCGTCAGCAAGCGAAGCAACATCAGAATATTTAAAGGAAAAAGTTGAGATAGTCCAAGGTTACATACAACAAAGAAAAAGAAGATGAGAATTAATGAAATTTGTGAAATCAAGACAATATAAGTTGTGGAAAAATTGAGTGATAAAGTCCTTTGTCCATGGAGTTAGTGTTTCATTATTTTTATTTTTATTTTCACTTATTGTAATTCAAAAAAAAAAAAAAAAAAAAAATAAAAAAAAAAAAAAAAAAATATTGTAGTTTATTTTCTTAGTTATACCACCATGGTAAAGAAGAATTCAAGAAGAAAAATCCAAGTAACAAGGAAATTGAGTAGAAAAATTAAAAAATTGTCAAGTTTTTGTGAAGTTTAGAAGTTCGTCATCAACAATTGAAGACCGAAGACCGAAGATTGAAGACATTTCTATGGTTCTTATGAGAGAGTGATATTAATTGCCGATCGGGTGAGAAAGTGAGTACTCCCATCCTTACTAATGGTTGATTTCCTTTCTTAGAGATCATCGTAAAAGATTCTTTTTGTCCACACCTCGTGGAGTCTCCGTAGAATTATTTCGGAAGGTTACCCTTCTTACCTACAACGTGTGCAAGATTTCTCTCTTTATTCCCGCTTTGCACACATGAGAGACTAAAAAAAAAAGCGATCTTTTTGAGTGCAATTATCATAAAACCCTAATGGTGAGAGGCGAAGTCGAGGCTTATGATCACAATCGAATCCGAATTCTTTCATATGGTATGGTTACTTCTCGCTCAGCACTTAAGGATGAGAATGCGTTCTTTGGTAGTTCTAACTTCTTGTTACTAGCATGCAGAAACTCTATGTCCTCATAGCTACTTGGATGCTTGAGACTCTTTTACACTCGGGTTGGAGAAGGTTTTGTGGGTACACCTGCGGTAAACCCTCACGAGACTACAACTCGTCCACTAGGGACACCTAGGGGTTTAAAGGCTAAGTGCATACGCTAAATGCATTCGAGAGACTCACACAGGGTATAATTAGATTTCCTAATTTCTCGTTTCACTTGAGGACAAGTAAAATTGTGTTTGGGGGTATTTGATGAGTGCCAAATATTGCATATTTATACACCTTGTTATTGGCATTTTACTCATCTTTTGTGCTCAAGAATCAGATATTATCCCAAATTCTGTATTTTCTTTGTTTTCAAGAATAAATATTTGTATTAATTAATTTTGTGTTTTTAGGTACTAAATAAAGTCCGGAGAAACTGAGAAGCCGAAAGAGCAAAGAATTGGAGACGAGCATCTATGGAGCAAAAAGCCAAAGCCCGCGCGCGCATCAGTTGCAACCCAACAAGTAGCAACCCATCTACAAGACATGGGCTTGAGCTACCCGAGACCCGGATCCGAGTCCGTCCATTCCGAGCCGTTAGATCTTCATCCTACGGTCGCATCACGCACGCATCGGATTACCGCTGCATCCGATGGTCGCTTCGCCTTCCTCATCAAACCTCGATGCCTCCTCTCCACAGCAAAACTACCTATCCCTATACCCATCGACCTAACCTCATTTCTTCCTCCTTCTTCTCTTTCTTCACCCAACAACTCTGCAGAACCCATCCCCCTTCTCTCCCGACCATACCATGGCAGAGCAGAGCCATCACCACTACCTCCATATCCTGTCACCAGCAGAAGCTACCAGCCAACACCTCTACCTCTAGTTTTAGTTATCTCTCGCCTAGTCTCTCTCGTAACCCTAGAGGCTATGTAAGAGATAAATGGAACTAGGGTTTCATGAAACGAGGAAGCAAACATCAATCAAGAGCCGAATTGGATGAGAAGAGACGATCGATTCGTAGAGTATGGGTGAGAGGTTTTCATTTAATTTATATTTTAAAGTGAATTTAGGGTTTGGTATTTTGCATGTATAAATAGGTTGAACTGTGTTTGTTAGAGGTTATGCCTGGGCTAGCCAGAGCACCAATTTAGGTTAATTTATGTTTTAAATGTGTTTAACCATGTTCTAAGCTTAATTGCTAGGGTTGGATGAAACCCATAATCAATTGATAAGTGTGGTTCCGAATTTGATATTGTTCTTGATTGTGCTATATTGTTTAGGATAAATATAATCTTAACACTCAAAGATTTTACTTTCACGAAAGGTATGCCATGAATGCATTGTAGTTGGATAAATTCTATGTTGACTGTGTTGCAATTCATGCTTCATTGAATGCTATTGATCCTCAGACTAGTTGTGCCCTGAGAAGACAATTAGTGCTTGAGAGAGATACCCTAATTGTGATTAGAATATCCATCTTAAGATAGGTTTAATCATCTAAGTAGTGAAAATTGATCTGTGATTAGTTGTACTTGTGACAAGACAAATAATACTAGGATTAGTTAATGGCCTTAGTTGATAGTAAGCCATCCATTGAGACCCCCCGGATGAAAGGAAGACTTGCATCTTGTCCGGAATCCATTACAAGGGACAAGAACATTATTGAAAGTGGACTGACTTAGCTAAGATTAGGTGGTGGATTCGACACCCTAGTGCTCTCTATCTGTTTACAATTTACCTTGCTGCTTTAGTTTAGATTCATACAACAACACCTCAGTCGTTTTGACACCAACCATATCTGTGTTACACACTTGCTAGAATTCAGTTAAGCCAAGCCTTAGAATCAACATAAGCCACACAAGTCTCTGTGGGATCGACCCGTATTTGCCCAGTTCTGCATTGTAGACACCGTGCACTTGCGGTTATAACAAGTAGGCATCAAACTAAACCACTTCCCTAGCCTACCAATAAATACTTTGGACAGTTGCAAACAAGGCCATCATCCTTACAAATGAGGCGCCACTGCCTACGTTCCATGAAGAAAGAATGCCACATTCTTCTTCAAACTTGGAACTCATTTCCATCGCCCATGCACACTGAAACTCTTGACATTCCCTTCTCCAAAATCGGCTTGTAGCAATACTGATTTGTAGTTGACAAGAACATCCGCTTGTGGTTATGATCAAATGCAAGTCTTTGGACACCCTTGTCCAAACATAATGATCCCACTCATAAACCAGGTGCAAGTACACTCCTGGTGCGCATCTAGCATCAACGAAGAATAATTTGCAAACGCAAGACCGTGGTGTATCAGTTTTCCCCTAACTTGTGCTTATTTCTTCAGCCTTTCAATAAGCTTTATGCTAGATAAGAATTGGCCATCCAATTCTTCCTTCATGGCATCACATTGCCACAACCATGCCGGTTCTCAAACCAGACTTTGTATTACCACCAAGGTACATGCATTCGAGAGAGATAACTTAAATCTTCCACCAACTGGCTACGATGAAAACACCTTCAATCTATCACATAAACATGTTCTTCATTTACTTTTCCACTCCAAAGGCCATCAACTTCTTTGTATTCAGGAATTTCCCCTAAATTTCCCATTACAACTTATAATGTACTCGCTACTGATAACACTACAAAGATATGCATTCCAAATGCGTAATCTTTGCATACTTGTGACAAACATGGACTTTAACACCTGACTTGCACCATAGAAGTCAGCATACTCTTCAGTTTTGTCATGCAATCACTTGAAAACCCGGTTTTCAACGATTCTTCCTGCGTCACCTAACACTTTGTCTTTGAATTTTGACACCTTTGTCATAAACTTTCATGGCCTCGCTGCTACTTCAAGCTTCAAAGTTCCTTCCTATTGATCTTTCCACACAAGACCAATTTCTTCTAGTCTCCATACTAGTGAAACCCAAACAAATCCTCACTGAATTTGACAAACAAATGACATTAACTTGAGTAAAAGAGAGAAAAATCAGCAAACTGTGTCCCCTAACATAGCTCTGATACCTTCTGTCACACGCCTATTTAATCTCCTAAAATTTTCATTGTACATGACCGGCAATACTCTATGGTTCAGTGATTCAACATCACCCACAAGTACTCATCCTTGCATACTTGCATCAAAGTACGCATCTGCCTTCAATCATAAGGCTTTGCACAACAGAAGTCTTTTATTCTTTCTCTCTAACTCTTCATGCCCCCATAAGCATAAGAGGTTCTGCCATGCATCAAACCAATTGACAACTTCACAAGATCAGCAACATAATGAACACAAAGAACTAACACAATAAACCCATTTTATTGCATTAAGGAAGATTACACAAAACAGTCCATCACATGGACCAAACAGGCCATTCACCCTCTTGATGAATGCCTAAAACACTCTACATAAGTGGTTCTTCTCTAAAACGAACAACACTAAACTTATTGATTCCTAGGCTATTTATACTAACTAGGATCAGGCCAAAACTTCTGTGCAATCACCGCAAAAGCCTTGAATGCCAAGTGTCCAAGTAGTTTCCATAACCGTCAACTTCAATCGCCACCTCTTGAGTTGTCACGTCAACAGGTGCCACACCTGTTCTTGGTGGTTATGAACACTCACAAATGGTTATAAACTGCTTTTATAACCGTTCTCCCTTGTCTCACGCATTTGGCATGCTTGTAAAGCTCGTAACCAACTCCTAACCGCCACTTGAGCCATATTGCACAACTGTTGTGCTTTACCGAATTCTGCCTTGTTCCAATGCTCATCCACCTTGGCCCTACATGCTTATTACTCTAAGATAATGCACGGACAATCCTTGTGCTTCAATCATCAAGGCCAACTCCTTAGCTCAATCTGGTTATCTGGCGCCATATGCTTTACTTAGCCAATATGTTTGACAATAGTAATGCCACTCTTGCATTACTAGGTTGTTTGCATTGTTCAAGATTTGACCATCCTTGAACTAATGCCATAGACCAACTCCTGGCCTATTCTTCACTCTTGCATCATCCTTGAGTTTGGGCCAACTCAATTCCATGGATATGCATCGATGCCAACATGACATGTTGCATCCGTCAACTTTGGCCATGTCTTGCCAATCCTTCAATGAAGCTTCATTGTGTCGGCCAATAAGCTTTATTACTTAGCCAAATGTCTTTACAGTGTGTCTCCACTCTTGCGCTTCATCGGCCCTACAGGGTACCGCTATCTTAGTGCTTGACGGTCTATACAACATACCGCTATTATGGCTTGCGTTGCGCTATTATTTCTTCGCATTGCACCATTACGGCGAACCACAGACTTGGCCTGCAACTCTGTAACGCGTAATCATTGTGCGTCACTTGCATGACCGTAATAGTAGGCAAATAAAGCATGAAATGTGCTTGGGAGTCGGGTGGGATGGCACAACCGCCACCATGCCATGTCGGCTCCACCCATGGGTAGGCCGTGGGTGCCGCGCAACTGCTAGCAAGTAGCTTAATTTGTTATGCTATATATATGCCATGCATTTGTATACCATCAATGTCGACGCCATAGATACTCTACTCTCTCATAGCTATAGGCCAACTGGGTAATAATGTCTAGGTTTTGTCATTCAAGATATTAGCTGCTATATCTGCCATGCATTTCAATAGATTACCAAATTATTATAAGCACCTATTATTGAGGCTGTCACATTCTAATAGAGGGGCTTCACTTGGATTTCTAGTGACCAAATAATTGGTTATGGGGTATTCTTGATTCAATACCAAATGTCTAAAATAACCTTCAACTAAAATAAAAACCTAAAATCTAAAACCAAAATCAAAACCTAATTCTCATTCAAATATCTCCTTTCTCTTCTTCTTCTTCTTCGCCTTAACTTCCTCTCTTCATCAACCATAAATCATTACCTCCTTTTTTTTTTCAATCAAAATCATTTCACCAACTTCGATCAATCGACGGTTCAAAAAACTTATAATCGTCGATTGAATTCTCTATTAAAGGTGTGGAACAAGCATATTGATAGAAGTGATGGTAATCAACAAACCAATTGCATCTGAAATGGTTAGATTGATTGAAACCGTAGAAAAAATTAGGTTTCAGAACCAGTTACGGTTGAGTTTTCCTCAAAAAAAAAAAAAAACAACAACCGTAACTGTTTTACAATTGGGTTCAACCAAAAAAAACCTAGCCATAACTGATTTACAGTTAGGTTCGATCACAAAAAACCCAGCCGTAATTGTTTTATAGTTGGGTTCGACAAAAAAACCCAAATCAGAATCGATTTTAGTTGGGTTTCACCTAAAAACCCAGCTAATTGGTTTAAAATTGATTTTTCCTAATTTTACCTAGTTACGATTAGGAGTTCATCATCACCTAACCGTAAATTTGTCTTACGGTTGGCTACGAAGGAAAAACCTAACCGTAAACCGCTCTGAAAAGCTAAAAATTCAAAAAAAATTTTACTTACTTTCATCAATTTTGAGAAATAAAAAGAACATTGGTTGGTGATTTGAAATCTAGGGTTTTAGTTAGAAAAAAATCTCTCTTTTTTTTTTCAACTTTTTCTTCCCACCAAAATCAATATGATTTTTTATAACTAATTATATAAAAAATCTTATCAAACTAATTATTAGTTAATTAGATTATTGGCACTAACCACTTATGGGTTGTTTAGTCAGTATAAAATTATTTTAGATAAGAGGTTTTTGAAATTATTTATGGGTAACCCGTTTTTGTCCTATTAGGTGAAGCCCCTCTATTGGAATGTGACGCCACAATAATAGGCTTCTTATTATATGAGTCTTTTCCGTTAACCAAACACGAGATATCTGAATTGTTTGATTATTATGTTCATTTCATTCTCGTCCATCATTCATTATTTCAACATAATCTACTGTGGTATCATTTTGGATTTCTGTCAGTCGTAGAACATGAAATGTTGTTATTGAAGTTGTTACTTGCACATGATTTTTATCAAGTATCATTTGAGTAATAAAAGAAACATATAATAAGAAATCAAGATAGTATATATAAGCCAACCTTTAAAACAAATCGATGGGCATTTTACTCGGACACCCATTTCAATCCTCCGTTGATCGCTTTCGGGCAACCCATTACACTTGTTTCCTCTGTAAAAGAATTCAAAAACCCATATATTCACATCTTATGAACCAGTCAAAGCACAACCAAGGAAAAGAGAAAGTCGAATGAAATTGAGAACAACAAAGTCGAGCAAATGAGAAGTTATCTGTTTCAAAGTCGGTGAAAAGGTCAATCAGTTAAGAGGTATGCAAAGCTAGCTAATGAGGTAGGTGTGAGCGTTAGGTGTAACTGATCACAAGTGCTTAAAAATTGTTGTTCATTCACCGCTATTAGAATCGGCTTGTCATGGATTCTCGATACAATGAGGAATCCACTTTGTCTCGCCTCCAAATTCCAGGAGACAAAACTAGTGTTACCTACAAGTGGATCGGGCAAGACGTGGATCCAACCCATAACCATTTCCGGTAACACAAAACTTTATCCATATGTACAAAGAAACCTAATTCATATTATGCACAAATGTGGATTTGCCAACCTAGTCTAGTTTATGCACAAATCGTAGACTAATCGTTTGAAAGCCGACGAACCCTTCAATTAAAAAAGTGTTTCGACGAAGCCTCCCATGTTTTCTAATTTTTCATAGTTCCTCCGAATCACGAAAGGTACGTGTGTTCTCGATTCATCTTTGTTTTCATCTCTGAAAAAGAGTATGGGTTATTTAGGTTACGGAGTATATAGTTTTGTTTCTTAAAAACCCTAGAAATTAATTGAAGAATCGTAAAAAATAGTGAAACTGGGGATGGATATCATTGATGATAAATATGAGGCGGAATCCGATTGTCGTGATGAGATATACCAACGTGGCCCCAGTATGTACAAGGGGTTAACATATTTGGAACCAGCTGCTGCTGAGGAGGAGGAAGATAGATTCCAAGCAATGAAAGTGAATGGTGATTCTGGTAAGTCTTCTAAGAAGAGCAAAAATAACGACGTCGGGAAGAATTAAAACTCTCAAACCAAAGAAAGAGAGCATATGGACTCGGCAATACTGAGTATAAGAAGAAGGTGATGAAGAAGAATCGGTTTCAACGATGTTATGGCTGTAGTTGCTGAAGCTAGGTCCAGGTTACAATATCTTTTTTTACCGGTTATATATAAACTTAACTCAGACTTGTTAGCTATTGTTTTTTGTTTTCTGCAGAATCAATAGCTAATTCAAGAAGCATGCATGCTTGTTGAATGTTGATTTTTTTGGAAAATCGTTGTGGTCAATGATTTTAGTCCATCCATGCACCCTATAACTAATATCATTGACTCCCAGAATCCATTTTCGCGTAGTCTAATGAATGGGATATCCATTCCCAAAAGAGTCCACATGTCATCTTATCCTTTTGGTCTTATATTGACCATATAAAAGAGAGAGAAAAATATTATCAAGAATTAATGAAAAAAGAAAATCAAGAGAGAGTGAGTAGAAAGTATTAGTTTCCCACTTCTCCATTATCAAATCAATTCAAAATCTTCATATCAATTCACCCAAAAATCTAACAATTGGTATCAGAGAATAGATCAAGTGAATCTGATCTTGGAGAGTGAAAAAAAATCAATTAAATCTCAAAAATCAGCAACATTCAAAGTTCTCAAAAACTAGATCTAAAAAGAAAAAACCTAATTTCTTCAATCAATCATCAACCAAATCAATGGCAAGTAGTAGTAACTCAAGTCTATATATTCAACAACCTTAAATACCACTTTTTCATGGAGAAAATTATGAATTTTGGGCCGAAGCCGTCAACACCGCCGTCTACTTGATGAATAGGTGTCCAACAAAAGTCGTATGGGATAAAACTCCTTTTGAAGCATGGAGTGGGAGAAAGCCATCGGTAAAAACATCTCAAAGTTTTTGGTAGTGTGTGTTATTCTCAAATTCCAAAGTTGAAGAGAACAAATCTTGATGAATCAAGTGAGAAATGTGTATTTCTTAGCTATAGCCTCCAATCAAAAGGTTATAGGTTTTTTAGCTTGAAGAACAACACAATGATTACAAGTCGTGATGTCTTGTTTGATGAAGGAACTTCATTGGAAGAAGGTAAAATTGAGAAGAGAACCATTATTGTTGATGAAGAGCAAGAAAATTCAGCAACGAATGAAGTTGAAGAAGGTGAAGAAAATGAGGAAGAACAACCTCAAACACCTCCAAATACAAGACAAGGAGCATCTCCAAGTATGTCTCCAAGTACTAGTGCATCAACATCACCACCATCGTCACCAAAAAAGATGCATAGGTTGAGTGAAGTGTATGAAAGATGCAACTATTGTACGGTTGAACCGGATAATTTTGAAGAAGCATCAAAAGAACCGTTTTGGATAAAGGCTATGGAAGAAGAAGTTGTTGTCATAAATGATAACGATACATGGGAAAAAGTAGCAAGGCCAAATGACCTAGGTTGGGAAAAATGTTGCATGATATTGATAAAAATAAGGGTAAATTTATTAAATACCCTTAGTTTTGACACCCAATAAATAAACCCTTATACAACAATATAAATACCCCTATCATTTAAATACCTTATCCATTAAAAAAATAGATTACCTTAATACCCTCATTTACAATATTATTTTCCATTAAAAAATCTTATCCATTAAAAAATAGATTTTTTTATTAATTTATTTCACCACCACGAACAGCACCGCCACCACCACCACTCCACCACCACCACCAATCCGCCACCACCACCAATCCACCGCCACCGCCGCCGCCACCACCACTCCTCCACCACCGCCGCCGCCGCCGCCACCACCACCACCACCACCACCACTTACTAAATACAACCACCACCGCCGCCGCCGCCACCGCCGCAGGTGTCAACAACTGAAGTTGATCCAAAAAATCAAAAGTTCAAAAATATTTGTCAAATTTGGTTGTTGATTCCATTTTTCCATTGTTGATACACAAACATTGGTTGTTGACTTCCTAAACTAAGGTCAATTTCTATTGTTGATACACAAATATTGGTTGTTGATTCCATTTTTCCATTGTTGATACACAAACATTGGTTGTTGACTCCCTAAACTAAGGTCAATTTCTATTGTTGATACATAAATATTTGTTGTTGACTCCTTACACTAAGATCAATTTCTATTGTTGATACACAAATATTGGTTGTTGATTCCATTTTTCCATTGTTGATACACAAACATTGGTTGTTGACTCCCTAAACTAAGGTCAATTTCTATTGTTGATACACAAATATTTGTTGTTGACTCCTTACACTAAGATTAATTTCTATTGTTGATACACAAATTTGGTTGTTGATTCCATTTTTCCATTGTTGATACACAAACATTGGTTGTTGACTCCCTGAAACTAAGGTCAATTTATATTGTTGATACACAAATATTGATGTACTAAAATTAGTGAACCAGAAGTGAATCGAACACGCATCTTCTGACGTGGAGTCAGGTGTGCTACCATTACACCACAAGTTCAAGCTTGTCTAATACAGCTACTTCAATGTTTCAGATTTCAATTTCACACTATCCAAACAAATGAAATTACTAAATCAAATAAATACATCAGAAGACTTACTAATTTGGCATACACAAAAAGACTGTAAAGACTTACTAATATGCCTTAACAAAACTAAGCCATTACAACATCCGAGAAACTCAATTCCCATCTCGAGAGATTCAATTGGGCAAATGACATGACTAGATTCCTCACATGTAAATGATAATGTATCATAACTTAAGGTATCTATATTGCTATAACTACGAAGTATGAGACTAAATTTGCCAATTTCAACAGCATGTTGGTACTGTGTTTTAAGAAATTTAGAGCTTTTCAATAAATCGTTCCACTCATTGTTTACACACCTGAATCGTGCAATTGAATTTACAGGCAACCAAATCAGGATGTCCGATACCATCTCTATTGGCAACTTCACCATTCCTGCATATAAAAACAAAAATCAAATCAAATAAGTTTTCAGCACTATACTTACTAAAGAGATCTGATAAAAAAAAACAAGAACTTTTAAGCTCTAATTCACAGTACACAGTACCTGCAATGGCCAAATTGTTGGGAAAGTTCACAGAGATTGTATAGACCAAGATTTTGAAAAGGAAGAGAAGCCGTGGTTTTCTATTTCAGAGATGTATTCATCGAAACCGAAATAAAAAGTCAATGAAAAGAGAAATGCTAAGATTTATAAGCAATGGTTTTCTCACCAACACCACCACCCAATCCAGGACCAAACACAACCCACCACCATTATTGTCCATATGAATTCAATCATGAAGTTTTTAAAAATCTAAAATTAGTTTCAAAAATTTCATATCTGAAAATCAATCAATTATACTTTCGATTGAGTTTAAAGGATAGTGATGCACTTACGTGTTCAATCGTTTATGAAGATAAATTCTTCAAATTATGAATCTCATAAATTTTTCTCTTTGATTTACAGTAAACCTTCGATTTAGGCTTTTCAAGCTATATATATATCGAATTGAATCAGGTTAAACCAAATATATATTTTCAGATTGCGTTTGTTGATGATTTTGTGGTTGCGGTGGTGGAGTTTGGATACCAGTGAAGAAGAAGATGGTGATAGTGAAGAAGAAGATGGTGATTGTTGCTGATTGTGAAGAAGAAGATATATATATATGGATTGTTGCTGATTGTGAAGAAGAAGATGGTGATAATGATGGTGGATTGTTGCTGATTGTGAAGAAGAAGATGGTGATAGTGAAGAAGAAGATATATATATATATATATCGGGTTAAGCTATATATATATGGATTGTTGCTATATATATATATATATATATATATATCATCAGTTAAGCTATATATATCAGGTTAAGCTATATATATATATGGATTGTTGCTGATTGTGAAGAAGAAGATGGTGATAGTGATATATATATATATATATATATATCAGGTTAAGCTATATATATATATATAATGATAGTGATATATATATATCAGGTTAAGCTATATATATATGGATTGTTGCTGATTGTGAAGAAGAAGATGGTGATAGTGATGGTGGCGATGGAGGTGCTGGTTGTGTAACTGGTGTTGGTGCTGGTGTTGTTGGTTATGGCGGCGACCGAGATGGTGGTGGTAGCGGTGGGGATGGTGGCGGAGGGTTTCGATTCAGTTTTATCTGAATGTGTTTCTCTGGATGTTTAAAGAGACGAAATCAAAAGTTAAAAGAGGAAGGGTAAACGTGGAAAGAAGAAAAATGATTAATGGATCCCTGATGGGCTTTAGATTGAGAGGGGTATTTTTATTATAGGATAAGGGTAGTTGTGTAGCCCGTCAGAATTGAGGGCAATTATATATATAATTCCAACTAAAAATAATAACATAAGAAAAAGAAGCACCTACGGTGCTACAAAGTGGCATCATCCAAAAAAAATAAAGGAAAGGAAAAGCACCTCCAAAAGGCACCCCCCTAAAAACTCCAAGAGAGCACAAAGAAAAAAAAAGCAAAGCCTATCAAAAGCCTACCAACTCACACTAAAACAAGCAAAACCAGCAAACTAGGATTTCTTCTTGGCACGGGTGAAAGATCTTTTGCGAGCCCCAAATTTTCGTTGTTTATCACTCCATCTCGAGAAAGTTTGTCCGCTTCCTTATCTGATTTCAAAGATATGAACCTATCCACAGTAGCATTACAAATAATGACAATGTAAGCAACAAAAATAATGAAATTTGAAACTACTAAAAGAAAAGGGTCCACAACAATAAACTTAGTTTTAGTGTCAGAAGAAAACAAAAATCTCTGCAACAAGTTTAATTAGTGAAATTAAGGAGCCAAAACTATATCACTTACTTTCCAAAGGTGTCTTGAGCCAGTCAAGCTCCTCAGTAGTAACGGACATCAACTGATTGGGTTCGATCCATGTGCAGTTCTTTAACCATCCTTCTGTGTTTGATAAATTTTTCGCAGAATGCTGGCTCCCAGTAGAGTGATAACTACCTGTTTCAAGTGAATAAAATACAACCCCACCGCCACTCAGATGTAATCTTGGGAAATATATATTTCCCTTCATGCTTCTATTTGGAGCAACTGCCGATACACATGAGGTGTTGCTAAGGAATAATACATGCTCTCCCAAATTCTCAACTTTAATCCATTCCATCTCCGAGAAATTCAATCTGAAAATCCTGACCGACTTTAACCCATTCCAGTCATCATAATATTTTTCGTCATCTTTATGCAAGTTATCACATTCTAATTTTACTAATAAAAGATCTCCTCCACACCCTACTAAGAAACCTGGAGAATCACCAAAATATCGTTCACGAGGTTCCTTGAGAACTTTCCAACTGTTATCATTTGCAGAAAAAACTCCCACACCTCCAAGAAGATCGACGCAAAAGAAATCCCCATCATGAAAAAATGCGGTGTCAAGGAATGGGTTCCTAGTGTGAGTATTATTAAAGACAGAAGAATTCCATTGCGCTTCTCCCTTTCTGATGAAATCAATAAAAACTTGGTCGTCCCTTTCATCCATAGCAAAAACTATGCAGTCTGAAGAAATCGGCAAGGAAGAAAAAGAAACGACTGAATGACAATAAGCCCTATCCATGTCTGGAAGTTTCACCATATCTCGTGTGAGGGGATTGTAGAAAAATATGATATTATTTCTTGTCATTAGTAGCCAGCCTCCCTTCTGAAAACGAATTATACAGTCTGCTAGATCGGGGATGCTGATGGAGTATTTTTCGCCATTATACATCGGGTTTACGACACTGAATATAGTATGATTGTGGTCTCTAGAGAACAGCAACCAAGGAGATAAACACAATATCTTTTGTACTTTCGGTGTCATCTCTGTATTTACTTTACATGCTGAACGAAAATGATTATAATCTAACCCAAGAGTGTCTTCATTAAACTCATTTGCTGCTCTTCTCTGCTCATTAACATGCATCATAACCCAGTCTGTGCAAGAAAAAGGTTCTGGTGGAATAGTAACGGTATCACCAGTACATTCAATTTCGAATTTGCGCAGACATCCTTCACAGCGGGGACAGTAATACAAACAACCACGTGTGAAGCCCAACTCAGCTGCTGAGCTACAAGCTGTGGTGTGCTCGCCAAAGAATAGAACATGATCTCCTAAACTGTTCACCTTCTCCCATTCCATTGACGAGAAATTCAACCTCACCACTTGTATTGAGTTGACTTCAACACCATATGAACGGTGAATTATGTCAACCCTGAAAAGTTCATCAAGAGAT
This sequence comes from Papaver armeniacum, assembly GCA_023531295.1. Taxonomy (NCBI): domain Eukaryota; kingdom Viridiplantae; phylum Streptophyta; class Magnoliopsida; order Ranunculales; family Papaveraceae; genus Papaver; species Papaver armeniacum. The sequence continues at coordinate 55,835 of JAJJWW010002637.1, read as the reverse complement.
TCTAAATAATATGACACAGAGTATGTTTTTCCTATTAATGAAAACAACACCTTTTTCACGTGGAGCGACTTAATAGAGATGGTCAGATCAGCACCCTTGCTGTGTTCGATCTCTAGGTGATGATCTAGGTGTGCATCTAGTTGGTCATCATCACTACACATCAAATATAACTTACCTTTAAAACAAAGGACGGAGTCAGGTTGGCGACCTGATATAAAGTTTACCAAATCTTCTGACAACTTGTGTATTCTCCATTGTGTTTCTCCCGGGCGGCAAAACAGAAAAGTGTGATCTTTGTCATCTGGAAACGAATCATAACAGAAAAATAAAACGATTGAATCATTACTATTATCATTATCGATATTAGGAGGTGAGGACAGAACACAGTCACTATTTAATCTATAAAGGCCTTTATAAAACTCTGGTAATCTAGGTAACTGAATTTTCTCCTTCGTCATTGGTTTCCAAAGAAAACAATCACCATAAGTCCGACCTGATGGAGAGTAATCGTAATCTTCGTCACTGCAAATAACGATTAACCAACCTTGATGAGAAGGTTTTTGATAAAAAGTAGTATTACTCAACTCAGCTTCGAATTCTCTACAATTTTCCTTATTTTGATCGAAAATATCACAAAAGACGTAATGCGTTTTTGTTTGACGATAATCTTCTTCATTAAACTCGCGATATTCTTTTACAAGCCATGGTACCACTGCTCTTGCTTCAGATGCGCTATAACCTTCACCTGTTTCACCGCATGCAACTGATCCTGCCTTTTCTCCCATGAGGAACACTCCGTGAAAACCTATAACAAGAATTAATTTCCTCCAAAAATACTAGGTTTTATGGATGAAGAAGAGTTTGAGACGAGTTTTATCAGAGTTTGAGGACAAGGGACTGCTTTTATAAGGTTCCTGAGGTTAAAGTATATAAGGAAGGTTCATACGAGTCCTGGGCGGTTAAGGAGGAATTTTGGAAGGTGTGTATCCCAAGAAAACTCGGTCTTAAACTCTTAATTAGTCAATAATCACGGTTTTTGCTGTGTTTAGATCACAGTTCTTAATTAGAGATGTGTGTATCCCTCTCTAGCGCCGTTTTAATTATGTTGATCTCTCTGAAATATGTGTACTTTCTAAGAACGGAATAAGTGTACGTTGAGGAAAAATTTTAAGTGTCACTTTTTTTTTTCTAGCCAGAAAAGAAATTCAGACTCAACTCCACCTTTTTGTCATAGCCGACACCATTATTTAGCCAGGGATTCTAAAAAGAGAAATTGGGTTCAGTTTCATACAGTTGGAATTGCTCATAGACATTGTGAAGGCCACAGTTTCAAGTTTACATATGCATATCATGATTTACATCCTCAATTTATATCTAGACATGAACATGGGTTTTCTTTTAGGTTTCTGAATTCAGAACCAGGCAAGGAACCATTATACCTATTAGGTTCTAGCAATGGTTTTATATTTTGTTCAGGAAATACTCGGATAAGGCATCATGTTTGTAATCCTCTCACTCGGGAATGGGTATCACTTCCTTCATCAGCCCATGCAAATCAATTCTGTGTTACTGCATTGTTCTCGTCAGAGTATTCATCATCCAACATTTCCCCAAGTCACTACAAGGTTGTATGTTTTGAAAACTTTGAGAGGCCTTCCAACAAATTTTACGTGGAGATATTTTCTTCTCATTTGGGTGAATGGAAAGTCAGTGCGTCTGTTGATAAAGATGATTCTAATGAAGCATCTCAAAATAAGGAGGAAAGGGAGCATAAACCTGTAGAAGGAAGCACACCTAGTGAGGATGTTGATCAGCCTGATACAGACAAACCTGAGGCTGATTCAAAACCTAAGACGATTGAAAAAGTTGACTTATCTGACGATTCCCATTCACAGATGGAGCATTTAGAAGTAGGAACCAGTGAAGTACCACAATTAGTTGAATCCTCACCAAAAGTTGGCGACGTTGAGCAAGTGGAGAGTTCTGTTGTTGGAGGTGTGCCAGATGAAACACGTTCTGTGACAGATATAGAAGAACAGAAGGTAAATCCAGAAAGCACTGCTGAGGAAGGTTCTGTGGTGCAAGTTGAGGAAGTTGATGGTCAGCAATCGGAAGATGCAAATGATGCCCCTGGTTCAGATTCTACTAATGTTATAAGTGCAGAAAGTACTAGTGATTCGGCACAAGATCCCTTGCCAAATGTACCAGACACAGACAGGGAACAGGATATGGCTGCTGTATCGGTACCTCATGAAGTTGTATCAAATACTGACTCTATTGATGTAAAGGGTCGAGAGGTTGATCTGAATACCAGCATTATTGAAGGACACATGCAAGCCAATGTCACGGACTCACGGAGGCTGATAACAAAGATCAACGATTAAGCACAGTTTCCAATGTATCTGACCTTGTAGATGCTGCGCTTGAAATCGAGACATTGAAGACAGAACTAAAAATGATGGAAGCTGCATTGCTAGGGGCCGCTAGACAGTCATAGCCGACACCATTATTTAGCCAGGGATTCTAAAAAGAAAAATTGGGTTCAGTTTCATACAGTTGGAATTGCTCATAGACATTTTAAAGCCCAAACAAACAGCCACAAGTGTAATATTCTCATGCAGAAACTAAATAACGCAGTTGAGTTCAAAATCTAAAGTTCAATATCATAGTATAATACCATCTTTACAAAAAGAAAATAAAAAAATTGTTTATCGGCACTTGAATATTAGTGATTGATTCTATGTTGGCTTTTCTTTGGTTCTTCCTTTTTCGGTTCTTCTTTCTTTGGTTCTTCTTTCTTCTTTTCTGGTACTTTTTCTGGCCCAACTGAAACCAATTCGGCATTACAATATTTCCTCAGTTTGACTACAATATCTACAGGATCAACATCTCCGGTTATTGTCAGTTTCTTCCATGCTTCTTTCACATCCCATGATATTGAATCAACCCCCGCGAAACCCGAAACAGTTTTCATGGCCTTTAGTTTGTACTTCTCATCACTGATATCCATCTTCACTACCATAATTTTCTGTTATTACAAATAAATAAAACAATTAAAAACTCAATATCAAACAAATATCGGTCGATTCAAACAAAGCATGGACCTTACCTTCATTATTCTATTGAGTTAATTGTTAATAATGGTTGATGCAGGGCGATAAAAGGGAGAAACTAGTTGTATTTTATATTATTCTTAAGCTAGTTTATTTTAAGAAAACACCAAAGCAAAATTCGAAATTTGCTATATTTAGCAAATTTTCCTTTTACTTGTTGGGAAATTCCTCCTTGGAACACATGCTTGAAAAGGAATATTACACGAGGGAGTTCCCCGACCGATTGGGTATTTAGGTGCTGAGATTCAAAGCATTCATATGATGACCGGACGGGAAGAAGATTCACATAGGTTTATGATCAATCAACAAATGTAGCTACCAAAATTGACTTTTGGTCAAAACATACCAAACAAGAAAAAAAGCCTGACGATAGATGCTGGAGGACTTAACCATTGCGACCGCAGGCTGATAGTATGCATACTTCTAGGCCGTAAATAGTTACGAAAACATGTTTTTATTCTCGTATAAGAGTAGCAAGTTAAGACACATAGTACTCAAAAACTGAAACACGTTCATTTAAATAATAATTTAAAAAAAAAAAAAAAACTCAAACACAAAATTTTGATACAGGTACACTTGAATAGAAATTGGCATCAGCAATATAAGCTGCCTGTTTGTACCGATCAAAAATGTTGACAACATTGCTAGCTCTAGATGAGACTTGCACATTTTAAGTCTGCAAAGTGTACTCCGAAATCAATAACCTAATTCCCAATGATAACCTTGATTTCTCCAATAAGTGTTAGGGCTTTCATTAGCGTAAGGGCGGCAGTAGCAGTAGTGTCTTTTTGGTTCTTCTTTCTTCTTGGGTTCTTCTTTTTTCGGTTCTTCTTTCTTCTCATCTGGTTCTTTTTTCTTCTCCGGTTTTTCTGCTGGACCGACTAGTAGTAATTCTGCATGAGAATGCTTTCTTAATTTGGTTACAATATCAACAGGATCGATATCTCCGGTTATTTTCAGTTTCTTCTGTGCTTCTTTCATATCCCATGATATTGAATCAACCCCTGTGAAACCCGAAACAGATTTCATAGCCTTCAGTTTGTATTTCTCATCACTGATATCCATCTTCACTACCATCATTTTCTGTCATTAAAAAAAAAAAATAAAAAAAATAATTAGATTTACATTAAAATTGGATTACTGAGGATCACAGTGTCAAGTGCTTAATTAATTACCTTCATTGCTTTCCCAGGTTTTTATTTTATTGATTAGGGTCTTGTTTCTCAAGTGCTTTGGTAGTGGTTGATGATGCGAGGAGGAAAAATATCCAAGGAACGTATAGCCCTAAACCTTTAGACAACTTACATTATATAACTCAGCATGTTAGGTTTCTAGCTAGGTTTCCATTTTTGTTTTTTATCCTGTTCCTAAAGTTATGATACTTGGAATCCAAGTCATTTCTTGAAAACTCTCCCTGTAAACGGGGTAATGCCAGCCCAGCAACCCCCTTTACCCTGCCACTCAACCTCCGACCCAACCTCGCAATCCTGACTTCCGCATAAAGGTTCATGACAGTCCTCCTCCTTAAACAGAGGAATCTTTCTTTAAAGGTTGGTATGATGTACGGTATTGCGAGGATTGGGAACATGATCATTAGAAGTGATATTGTACATAACTGGACTTTTGTGTTGCTCCTTTACATATAAACGAGTATCTCTTTGATCATGGGTACACGTTTAGCCAAGGTGTAACAGCCGTAGACCAATGCCAACTCAATTAGCCAAGGAAACATGTAGTTCCTTTCTTAGCTTGAGGATCAATACCGTAACTTACACCATAAATGGAAACAACTTGTCGCCCTCAATACTCACTATCCAGCAACACCTACAATGTCCGGATTATCATACGATCGCGAAACTCATAGACCTGTTATCGCACTCTTGGATCCCAATTTAATTACCTTAACAAGTAATCTCTTGCGGCCGCAGCTAAAACAATAACCGGACCCTATATCAAATTGGGCTATATATGTGAGTATTATTTTGTAGTGGTCCATGCCCAATTGCCATGCTATTCCTAAACAACAATCCGTACATAGGTTCTTCCTGTAACACCAAGTCTTTCTCTAGGGTTTAGAATTGCTTTCACTATTCTGAACCCTGAGACTCCATTCATTCGTTTTCCTCTCTCACCTTCCAAGCTAGAGGTGTAAAACGTGCCGGCCCGGCATAGCCCGGCACACGAAGTCGCGTGCTTCACGTGCCATGTGTCGTGTTGTGCTGTGCCAACGATTTAAACGTGTTGTGCTTTACTAGTCAAAAGCTAGGCACATCACAGCCCACAGGCACAACACACGAATAAACGTGCCGTGTTGTGCCGTGTTGGCACACGTGCTATAAACAATTTGAAATCACTTAATGTATACATTAAGTCGGACATTATCACAAGAATTTAATTAGACAACAAATCATTTGAAATTATTTCAAGTAAAATTAACAAGTTTATTCAATAAAAAGAAATAGCCCATCAAATATAAATTGGATTATTGTCATGTAAATTAATGTTCTAGTCAAATATAGGTGACGACATTATAACAACGATATTGAAATACATTTTCCAAATATTAAGGTATCATATGTGTTGTTATAAATAAGCCAACATAAAATGTTAAAAACTAGCTAGAATAGTGACTCTTTTGTGAAATATATACAAAAAATGTGATGTATTATGCCTTGTTATATGGTGTATTTGTACATGTTATCACGTGCTCTCTTAACGTGCTGTGTTGGGCTGGGCCACGTGCTTATCCGTGCCGCGTGTTGTGTTGTGCTACTGTGCCAATTAGTCAAACCCAGCACGTCCTATTTAACTAACGTGTTGTGCCGTGCTGGGCTAAGTCACGTCTTTGTCTTTGGTTGTGCTCAAATTTTAGCGTGTTGTCTTTGAGGCTGTGCTCGTCTTTGTACTGACCCAATTTACACCTCTATTCCAAGCTAATTAAAGTCTGAATCTCTTCCAACCCTAACCTTAATAACTCGTGTCTTTATGATAAATATTTTATTTGATGAGTTTGGCTTCTCTCTACTCTTCTTTTTTTGTTTGCTTTTGGTGATCTCATGGAATATGTGTAATTAGGTAGGTATGGAAGAAGAATATATCGACACAGAAGAAGATATTGAATACAAGATGTTGGAATCTTGCAACAATGAACAGCACGTTAGATGTATCAAAAATAATATGTAAAGAACTAATGCGAAACAACTCTACCGAAATAACTTGACGAGGGCAGAATCACGGGTTCAACAAGTTGTCCTTAACACATTAGTTCGCGGGTATACTCGAGTTGAGTAATGCTAAACCCCTCACAGCGAAGATGTGTCCAGGATAAGACTGCCCGATATAACTTGAGTTAGCACAACGCAAGTTACCCAGTCTTGAACTCAGCAACGGGGATGGAAGTAAAACCATATGGAGAAACCCTAGAAACAAAAAGAAGAATTTTTCCGTGTGTTGAAAAAAGTTTTCGAGTTGTATTTATAGAATAAAATACTTGCAAATCAAGTTAGGTTTTGGTTTTCTTCAAAAACAAGTAAAACACCTAAAAGGAATTTACCCAAAAATAAAACTCTTAAGAAATAATTTTGGAATTAATTTCCTAAAGAAAAATTCGCCCAAAATAAATCCTTGTAGAAAAGGGACTTGGTGCATGGCATATGCGCATATCGCATGGGTAAAATATGTATTTTTTCCACCCGCTCCCCCACGTTTACAATTCATACATAAGTGTATGATTATATAGTGGAGCTCCTCTTTAGTTTTCCACAATGTGGGACTAAAGGTTCCACTTCATTCACCCAAAAATGAGTGAGTATCCTTAGACCCTTAGGTCATTAGATCAAACCACACCAAGACCATAAAACCTTTTAATTAAAACTCATTTTCTCCAACAATCCCCCACATGAATGAAATCTCGGAAAGCGAAAAAATCGAGTAAGGAAAATACCATTTAGGCAAAGGTGTCCATGAGGTATTGAACCCTTACTTAGTGAGAAGTTACCGGAACTACTAGATAAACAGTGAACCTAGTCTTGAACCGATAGCGTTGGTGTAATTGCGACAACAACCACACATGATATTCTCCACGGTGTTGCTAAGTTCGTCCGTTTTGTCCAATTTGGCCCTGGACATATCCTTTTCTCAGAATGCTCTAGAGAATTGGCTCAATTCTCATAGGAAGCGCCCACTTCCACATTCAGATAGGTGAGTTCCATCAAGAGTGTTTCTTTACACCCCACTTCAATCTTAAATTGAAACTATGGAACTCATTAAGACTTATTTAAAAGTCATCCTCCACATGCAGTCACACTATCACATCAACACCATAGGGAAGGACAGAGAATGAAATTCCACGATAGTGTTTACCTTTACCCACCATGAATTAGTTGTCTCATTCAAAACCTTGATCTTGGAATCTCCCGGTCGGCAAGGTTGATTATCCTTCATGGCAAGTTTAATTATTGATCCTAAGCCCCATCCCCCTCGATGCTTTACTAACTATCTCCTTGGACAAACCTTTCGTCAAAGGGGTCCGCGATATTCTCCTTGACTGCATCCAATCTATGGAAATAACACACATTGAGATTAGTGTTTTCAAAGTGTCATGTCTTCTACGAATATGTATAGACTTTCCATTGTAGAAGCAACTCTTAGCTCTACCTATCGCAGATTTGCTGTCACAGTGTATAGATATAGTCACATGGGCCTATGCCGAGAGAGAATATCTTCTAAAAGTTTCTTAGCCATTCGGCCTCCTCTCTGCTTTATCTAACGCAATAAACTCGATTCCATAGTGGAGCACGAGCTATACATGTCTGTTTGGAACTCTTCCAAGATACAGACGCACCTACTAGAGTGAATACATATCCACTCGTAGACTTAGAATCCTACGATCCTGTTATCCGGTTTTCATCGCAAAATCCCTCAGAGACGGCCGGATATCCTTTGTAATTCAAACTAAAGGTCATTGTGTACTTCAAGTACTTTAGCACTCTAATAAGTGCATCCCAATGTATCTGCCCTGGATTACAAGTATACCTTAACCTACTTACATCATAAGCAATGTATGGTCTCGTACAATTCATCAAATACATCAGACTTCCTATGACTCTCAGTATTCAAGTTGGTTAACTCCTACACCCTTATTCTTCTTGAGACGACATTTAGAATCATAAGGAGTACACACAGGTTTACAGTTAAACTGATTAAATTTCTTAAGTATGGATTCAACATAATGAAACTGACTCAGACTATAGCCATTAGAAAATTTTCTAATATTCATCCCTAATATGACATCAGCGGGGCCTAAGTCTTTCATGTCAAATTTCTCATTCAACAGTTTCTTAGTGGAATTAATAACATCCATTTTTGTACCTAGTATAAGCATATCATCAACATACAAGCATACAATCACAGGCATCCTTGACAAGTTTAGTATAAACACACTTATCAGATTCATTAATGATAAAACCACTAGAAATCATCACATGATCAAATTTTTTCATGCCCTTGTTTAGGTGCTTGTTTCAATCCATACACAGATTTAACCGGTTTACACACTTTCTTTTCGCAACCTTTAACTACAAAGACCTCGGGTTGTTCCATATAAATTTCTTCATCTAACTCACCATTAAAAGCAGCCGTCTTTACATCCATTTGATGTATCTCTAAATTATGGACGAAGCTATAGCAATTAACATCCTAATGGAGCTAATTCTACTCCCTTTGGTGAATATGTGTCAAAGAAATCTATACCTTCTATTTGTCTGTAGCCTTTAGCTACCAGCCTAGCCTTGTATTTTCAATAGTTCCATCTATCTTACGTTTTTTCTTTTGAAAATCCATTTACAACCTATGGCCTTACACCACGGAGGTAAATCTACAAGTTCAAAAGTACCGTTTTCTCGAAGGGAATCCATTTCACTAATGGAAGCTTCTTTCCACCACGGAGCTTCTGGACAAGTCATGGCTTCTCTATAAGTCTGAGGATCAGACTCGGCTAGGTATGTAATGCAACCAGGATAGGTTTTCTCGGTTCTAACCCTTTTACCTCTTCTAGGTTCCACTTAAGTTCATCTTCCTCTAAAGGTAATAATTGACTAGTTGAAGGAACATCTAGGGGATCATCTAAACATCTCTTTTGAGAATCACGTTTCAAAGGAAAAACAGATTTCAAAAAACTCGGCATCCCTAGACTCCATGATAGTATTCAACCCTATGTAATGAAATTTGAACTCACAACCATAAACCTATGAGCACTAGAATGCTCGGGATACCCTATAAAAAATACAATCAACGGTTTTGGGTCCTATCTTATTTTTCTTAGGAGGAGGTATGCCCACCTTTGCCAAGCACCCCCACACTTTGAAGTAATCATAAGATGGTTGTCTACCTTTCCATAACTCATATGGAGTTTTATCGATCCTTTAAAAGGGTACTGTTCGGGATGTAATTGGCGGAGAGGATAGCCTCCCCCACAAATTCGAAGGTAATCCTGAACTAATCAACATGGCATTCATCATATCCTTAAAGGTACGGTTCTTACGTTCGGCTACACCATTGGGTGAGGTGAATAAGGAGGGGTAACCTCATGTATTATGCCATGTTCTACACAGAAATCTCTTATAGGAATTGCAGTACTCACCACCACGGTCAGACCTAATAGTTTAAATGGTAGTATTCAATTGGTTTTCGACTTCACTTTTATATATCTTAAAGGCTTCTAAGGCATCATCCTTCCCTCTAAGTAAGTAAACATGGCGGTTACTTCGTGCAATCATCTATAAAAGTAATAAACCATTTCTTACCACCTCTTGTTTGAACCGACTTCATATCAACTAGGTCCGAGTGGATTAAATCTAAGGGTTTAGAGTTTCTCTGGACATTCTTATTGAATGATTTCTTAGCATGCTTAGATTCTACGCAAATCTCACACTTATGATATTTATCTAAAGTGAATTTGGGTATGCAGCCTACGCTAGCCAATTTATGCATTGATTTATAGTTTACATGACCAAGTCTACCATGCCAAACGTTCAATGACACACACATGTAGCGAAGAATCATTCAATTTCAATTCGGGACGAGGTTACATTAAGTTTATATAGACCCCGGTCTTATAACCCTTACCCACATAATCATTGCCCTTAGTTACTATAAGTTTTCCAGACTCAATTGTAACTTTAAAACCCTTATCATCTAAACGGAACAAGAAACAAGATTTTTGCGGATATGCGGAACATGAAGAACTTCATTCAATGTGAGAGTCTTTCCCGAGATGTGAGCTTGAATGGCCTTTCCTTTCACCGCAACCTCTCTGTGCGAGATGAGTTACCCATATAGAGTTTCTCGCCTTCCCCTACCCTATGGTAGGAGGTGAACAGGTTTATGTTCCCACAAACATGCTTGGTAGCTCGAGTCTACCCACCAATCCATCACATTGGTCACCCAGTTAACCCACACCACAAACGGAAAACTTCGTCTTTGCTTTTCTTAACCAAGTTAGCATTATTCTTCTTATCCTTACGTTGTCTCTGTGAACTTCCATATGACCAAACATTTCCACACACCCAACAAGGACCCTTAATTTTAATAATGCTAGATTCTCGTTTCTGAAACGCACCTTTCTTGTTAGGTCCATGCTTGAGTTGCGATTGTTGTTGTCACCTTTTCCATCTTTGGATGGCTTATGTTGAACATATGAGCTTTGTTAGACATGTCCCTTGCAGATGACACGTTCTTGTCTTTGGTGCACAACATCTCTTCCACTTGAATCTTCTTTCCCAATTCAACCACGTTGATCTCCCCCGTTTCATGCCTCGGCTTTTTCTTGTACTCACCAAGAAGATGGTAACTTATCAATCACACTTGAGACACTTGAAAAGTCTCATCAACAACCATACCTTCAGCAAGAATCTGGTTAATGATTTGTTGAAGTTCGAGGAATTGATCAACAACAGACTTATCATTCGTCATCTTGAACTCCATAAACTTTGCCACCCGAAATTTCTTGCTTCCTGCGGTCTCAGCTTGGTACTTTGCTTCTAACGAGTCCACAACTCATAAGCAGTCAAGTTCTCTTTAGCATTGTAAAAATCATACATCACATCTTCCAAACCATTCATGATATGATTTTTAGCCAGAAAATTAGACCTCGTGTTAATATTGACCTCCTCCTCGGACAAAATTTGACATTGTACAAGTCATCACACGGAACCGTTACATAGTCAGTTCATGATGGCTCGAGATAAAACAACATCTTGGATTGCCATCTCTTGAAATCCTTCCGTTAAACTTTTGTGGTCTTTCTACATCGTTGATTCCCATTGTTACAAGGAATATTAATGTGTTAAGATTGTTGGAATCTTGCAACAATGAACATCACGTTAGATGTATCAAAAATAATATGTAAAGAACTAATGCGAAACAACTCTACCGAAATAACTTGACGAGGCGGAATCACGGGTTCAACAAGTTGTCCTTCACACATTAGTTCGCGGGTATACTCGAGTTGAGTAATGCTAAACTCCTCACGAAGATGTGTCCGAGATAAGATCGCCGATATAACTTGAGTTAGCACAACGCAAGTTTCCCTCTCTTGAACTAGGCAACGGGGATGGAAGTAAAAAAACGTATGGAGAAACCCTAGAAACAAAAGAAGAATTTTCCGTGTGTTGAAAATGATTTTCGAGTTGTATTTATAGAATGAAATACTTGCAAATCAAGTTAGGTTTTGGTTTTCTTCAAAAACAAGTAAAACATCTAAAAGGAATTTACCCAAAAATAAAACTCTTAAGAAATAATTTTGGAATTAATTTCCTAAAGAAAAAATTCGCCCAAAAATAAATCCTTGTAGAAAAAGGGACTTGGTGCATGGCATATGCGCATATCGCATGGGTAAAAATATGTATTTTTTTCCCACCTAAAAGGAATTTACCCAAAATAAAACTCTTAAGAAATAATTTTGGAATTAATTTCCTAAAGAAAAAATTCGCCCAAAAATAAGTCCTTGTAGAAAAAGGGACTTGGTGCATGGCATACGCGCATATCGCATGGGTAAAAATATGTATTTTTTTCCACCCGCTCCCCCCACGTTTTACAATTCATACATAAGTATATAGTGGAGCTCCTCTTTAGTTTTCCACAATGTGGGACTAAAGGTTCCACTTCATTCACCCAAAAATGAGTGAGTATCCTTAGACCCTTAGGTCATTAGATCAAACCACACCAAGACCATAAAACCTTTTAATTAAAACTCATTTTCTCCAACACAAGATACGCAGGTGGCTGCTCATATTCGTGGTATACTATCAAGAGTTGCAGATGTAAGCATGCATTTGTACGATTTTACCTCAATCAATCTGTAGTTGGGAAACTTAATCACTGAAAAACATTTTCTATTTGGAATTTGATTTTTTTTCATGCAGACTAAGTTCATTTCCTTAGGGTGATACAACCGATTATATCCTGATGACGTCGCGTCGCTTGTGGTAAGAAGCATAATAAACATTCAGATTTTTATATTTCATTCTGCAGACGATTTCAAAAGGTTTATCTGGAGCAGTTGCGTGTATTGATATTGTCCTTCATTAAACTCTTATGAAAGCTGTAAGTAAGTTCATGCATGTTGATGTTAGAAAGAAAATGGGATTTTGCCATTTGCATCCTGTAATTTTCTCACGTGTTTCAGATTTTCGGGATGAGTATGTGGAAATACAATCTAGATGTTATGGATGCTTGTTAACAATTTTACGCTGACACCAGTCTTTCATAAACGAGCTGAATAAACCTCGTGGAGTTGTAAAAAAGGAACAAGTGCTTGATCGGGTGCATTCAGCATTGATAAACATCACCAAGCTGATGCCTCTTGCACCTCGGAGATTAAGCCCCATACTTGAACAGTGGATGCCTCACATTCCCGTTAAGCAAGAAGTGAGTATTTTGGATACATAATATTGATGTATACGAGTCTTTACTAAGGATGCCAGTTGTAAGAAGTGTGAGTTTTCAGTTTTATTGTTTTGATGTACACTGACACTGTGATCTGGCTTAACACTTCTGCTTCTTTTGAATTGTTCTAAATCGATACACACTTGCTAATATATGTTTCGAATATATTGGTATTGTATGCAATTGTATTTGTAGGTGATGGCAATATATGTTTCGAATATGTTGAGGCTTGAGAGTGGCCCAATTGGAGAATTTCTTGGAAGCACGGTGTTACTCTTAGTGGGTGATAGGCTTGTAGATTTAGATGTAAGTACCTTGAAGAACCCTATCTCTATCTCTAACACGCACACACACAAACACACATAGGTATTGGCGTAGTTAAGTAGTTTGTTCTTGTAACTTCTTAGGTGGAAATAGAATGGGAAGATATTTTGGCAAATGCATTTTTTATACGGAACTAGAAAATATGGACAAAAGACGATTTTGATAGGGTAAGCTGCTATACTTTTGTGAATATCCCCCACACGGTTTTTTATTTTTTTAGAACTAGAAAAGTCAGATGTATACTTTAGGAAATTTTCCCTTTTACTTGTTAGCAAATTCCTCCTTTGAACACATGCTTGAAAAGGAAATATTACATGAGGGAGTTCCCCGACCGACTGAATATTTAGGTGCTGAGATTCATAGCATGCATATGATGACCGGACGGGAAGAAGATTCACATAGGTATGATAAATCAACAAATGTAGGTACCAAAATTGAGTTTTGGTCGAAACATACCAAACAACAAAAAATTAGCCTGGAGATAACTTTCAACTCCATGAACAGTTACGAAAACATGTTTTTATTCTCGTATTCAACTAGCAAGTTACAAAATTTTGATATAATAGGTACTAGTAATAGGTACACTTGAATCTAAATTGGCATCAGCAATAAAAGCTGCCAAGTTTGTACCGATCAAAAATGTTAACGACATTGCTAGCTATAGATGAGACTTGTGCATGTCTAGGCCTGCAAAGTGTAGTCACTGCTACGCCTAGCCCGAAATAATAAACGTAATTACCAATGATAGCCTTTATTTCTCCAATAAGCATTCGGTCTTTCATTAGCATAAGGGCAGTCGCAGTAGTGTCTTTTTGGTTCTTCTTTCTTTTTGGGTTCTTCTTTCTTTGTTTCTTCTTTTTTTGGTTCTTCGTTTTTTGGTTCTTCATTCTTCTTTTCTGGTTCTTCTTTTTTCTTCTCTGGTTCTTCTGCTGGACCAACTAGTAGTAATTCTGTATGAGCATGGTTTCTTAATTTGATTACAATATCTACAGGATCAATATCTCCAATTATTGTCAGTTTCTTCTGTGCTTCTTTCATATCCCATGATATTGAATCAACCCCTGCGAAACCCGAAACAGATTTCATGGCCTTTAGTTTGTATTTCTCATCACTGATATCCATCTTCACTACCATCATTTTCTGTTATTACAAAAAAAAAGAAAGAAAAGAAGAACACAATTAGATTCACATTAAAATTTGATTCCTGATGACTTTGTTAGCATGTGAAGATGATACTTTGCACCATGGAGTTTCGCAACATCTCCATGGTGCAATTTTTTATCAGCTGGAAAGAAGTTATATTCCAACCACCATAGGCTACTCTGTTGTCTGTTATTGTTCGATTTCTACTTGTTTTTTTGTGCTCCCTTTGTTTCGGAGCCTTTTTTTTTGTTTTGGTGGTTTCTGTAGCTTGTTTTCCTGATTTTGGTCGAGGGCGTCGGGATCATATTTCATGTACTCTGACTGTTTTCATCTATAAAATGTTTTATTTACCGATCAAAAAAAAAAAAAAAAATTAATGAATACGTAAACAGTTATTATCTTGCTTAATTAATTACCTTCATCGTTTTCCCAGTTTTTTTTTTTTTTGATTGATTATGGTCTTGTTGCACAAGTGCTTTGGTAATGGTTGATGATGCAAGGAACGTACGAAACCCTTAAACTTTAGACAACAACATTATATAAACTCAGCATGTTAGGTTTCTAGCTAGTTTCCATTTTTTTGACTCATTTCTTGAAATCCAAGTCATTCGACTCATTTCTTGAAAATTCTCCTAAACAACTCAGCTTACCAATATCCGGACCCTATATCAAATTGGGCTATATATGTGGAGTATTATTTTGTAGTGGTCCATGCCCAATTGCCATGCTATTCCTAAACAAAAATCCGCACATAGGTTCTGCGTGTAATACCAAGTCTTTCTCTAGGGTTTAGAACTGCTTTCACTATTCTGAACCCTGAGACTCTATTCATTCGTTTTCCTCTCTCACCTTCCAAGCTAAAGTCTCAATCTCTTCCAACCCTAACCTTAATAACTCGTGTCTTTATGATAAATATTTTATTTGATGAGTTTGGCTTCTCTCTACTCTTCTTTTTTTTGTTTGCTTTTGGTGATTTCATGGAATATGTGTAATTAGGTAGTTACGGAAGAAGAAGAATGTATCGGCACAGAAGACGAAATTGAATACAATGATACACAGGTGGCTGCTCATTCGTGGTATACTATCAAGAGTTGCGTATGTAAGCATGCATTTGTACGCTTTTACCTCGATCAATCTGTAGTTGGGAAACTTAATCACTGAAAAACATTTTCTATATTTGATCTTTTTTCATGCAGACTAAGTTCATTTCCTTGGGGGTGCTAGTAGGGTGATACAACCGATTATTATGAGCTGGTGGGGAAATTAAATTAGTCGGAGTCCATATATCCTGATGACGTCGCGTCGCTTGTGGTAAGAAGCATAATAAACATTCAGCTTTTTATACCTTTTCTTTTTCCTCTACTTAAATACGAATATTTGTTTATGTCTGTACATTTATATTTCATTCTGCAGACGATTTCAAAAGGTTTATCTGGAGAAGTTGCGTGTATTGATATTGTTCTTCATTAAACTCTTATGAAAGCTGTAAGTAAGTTCATGCATGTTGAGGTTAGAAGAAAATGGGATTTTGCCGTTTGTATCCTGTAATTTTTTCATGTGTTTCTGATTTTCAGAATGAGTATTATATGTGGAAATACAATCCAGATGTTATGGATGCGTTGGTGGACCTGATTATTCGCTTGGTACCTATTTTTCAACTTTTGTAATTATATGTTTCAGATTAATATCATAACCTACCAGCGGATATCTGGACTCGTCTTTGGACATGCTTGTTAACAATTTTACGCTGACACCAGTCTTTCGTAAACGAGCTGCATAAACCTCGTGGAGTTGTAAAAAAGGAACAAGTGCTTGATCGGGTGCATTCAACATTGATAAACATCACCAAGCTGATGCCTCTTGCACCTCGGAGATTAAGCCCCATACTTGAACAGTGGATGCCTCACATTCCCGTTAAGCAAGAAGTGAGTATTTTGGTATCCTGGTCTAAAAGTTCTTTCTGGTGGACTTTCGTAGTTGGATACATAATATTGATGTATGTATACAAGTCTTTGCTAAGGAGTGTGAGTTTTCAGTTTTATTGTTTTCATGTACGCTGACACTGTGATCTGGCTTAACACTTCTGCTTCTTTTGAATTATTCTAAATCGATACAAACTTGTTAATATATGTTTCGAATATATTGGTATTGTATGCAATTGTATTTGTAGGTGATGGCAATATATGTTTCGAATATGTTGAGGCTTGAGAGTGGCCCAATTGGAGAATTTCTTGGAAGCACGGTGTTACTCTTTGTGGGTGATAGGCTTTTAGATTTAGATGTAAGTACCTTGAAGAACCCTATCTCTATCTCTAACACGCACACTGCACACACACAAACACACACAGGTATTGGCGTAGTTAAGTAGTTTTTTTTCTTGTACCTTCTTAGGTGGAAATAGAATGGGAAGATATTTTGGCAAATGATCCTATTAAATGCATTTTTTATACGGAACTAGAAAATATGGACAAAGACGATTTTGATAGGGTAAGCTCCTATACTTTTGTGAATATCCCTCCCACACGGTTCTTATTTTTTTAGAACTAGAAAAGTCAGATCTATACTTTTGGAAATTTAAATTCCCTTTCACTTGTTAGCAAATTCCTCCTTGGAACACATGCTTGAAAAGGAAATATTACATGAGGGTTCCCCACCGATTGAGTATTTAGGTGCCGAGATTCGTAGCATGCATATGATGACCAGACGGGAAGAAGATCAATCAACAAATGTAGGAACCAAAATTGAGTTTTGGTCGAAACATACCAAACAACGTACTAACAGGTACACTTGAATCTAACGACATTGCTAGCTATAGATGAGACTTGTACATGTCTAGGCCTGCAAAGTGTAGTCACTGCTACGCCTAGCCCGAAATAATAAACCTAATTAATTACCAATGATAGCCTTTATTTCTCCAATAAGCATTCGGGCTTTCATTAGCATAAGGGCAGTCGCAGTAGTGTCTTTTTGGTTCTTCTTTCTTCTTGGGTTCTTCTTTCTTTGTTTCTTCTTTTTTTGGTTCTTCGTTTTTTGGTTCTTCTTTCTTCTTTTCTGGTTCTTCTTTTTTCTTCTCTGGTTCTTCTGCTGGACCAACTAGTAGTAATTCTGTATGAGAATGGTTTCTTAATTTGATTACAATATCAACAGATCAATATCTCCAATTATTGTCAGTTTCTTCTGCGCTTCATTCATATCCCATGATATTGAATCAACCCCTGCGAAACTCGAAACAGATTTCATGGCCTTTAGTTTGTGTTTCTCATCACTGATATCCATCTTCACTACCATCATTTTCTGTTATTACAAAAAAAAAAAAAAAAAAAAAATTAGATTCACATTAAAATTGGATTACTGATGATCTCGTTAACATGTGAAGATGATACTTCAATTAATGCATAAGTAAACAGTTATTATCTTTCTTAATTAATTACCTTCATTGTTTTCCCAGGTTTTTTTTTATTGATTATGGTCTTGTTGCACAAATGCTTTGGTAATGGTTGATGATGCAAGGAACGTACTAAACCCTTAAACTTTAGACAACAACATTATATAAACTCAGCATGTTAGGTTTCTAGCTAGTTTCCATTTTTTGACTCATTTCTTGAAATCCAAGTCATTCGACTCATTTCTTGAAATCCAAGTCATTCGACTCATTTCTCGAAAACTCTCCTTAACAAGTCACCTTCCCAATATCCGGACCCTATATCAAACTGGGCTATATATGTGGAGTATTATTTTGTAGTGGTCCATGCCCAATTGCCATGCTATTCCTAAACAACAATCCGCACATAGGTTCTGCGTGTAATACCAAGTCTTTCTCTAGGGTTTAGAATTGCTTTCACTATTCTGAACCCTAAACCCTGAAACTCCATTCATTCATTCTAGGGTTAAGTTTTTCTCTCTGACCTTCCAAGCTAAAGGTCTCAATCTCTTCCAACACTAACCTTAATAACTCGTGTCTTTTTGATAAATATTTTATTTGATGAGTTTGGCTTCTCTCTACTCCTTTTCTTTTTTTGTTTGCTTTTGGTGATCTCATGGAATATGTGTAATTAGGTAGGTATGGAAGAAGAAGAACCGCATTATATAAACTAAAGAAGAAGAAGAATATATCTGTTGATGGTGGTTTTTAGACAAGGGGTAAAATCGTAAAACCCCATGACCTAGTGTTACCCGCAACACATTAACTAAGAGAATTTAACTCAGGTGTAAATAATTAATAGGGTATTTTTTTCAAAATACCGGATTAGGGTTTTCAACACGGAACCCTAATTCCAAAACCAAGCCGCACCCTCGCGCATCATGGCGAAATGCCAAACCAAGCCGCAAATCGCGCACCATGGCAACAATGCCAAACCAAGCCGCACCCTGCGCATCATGGCACCAATTCCAAACCAAGCCGCATACTGCGCACCATGGCAACAATGACAAACCAAGCGCACCTCTGCGCATCATGGCAAAGAATGCCAAACCAAGCCGCATACTGCGCACCATGGCAACAATGCCAAACCAAGCCGCACCCTGCGCACCATGGCAACAATGCCAAACCAAGCCGCACCTGCGCACCATGGCAACAATGCCAAACCAAGCGCGAGCACACTTGGCGCCATGACAACAATGCCAAACCAAGCCGCACCTGCGCACCATGGCGCTGATGCCAAGCCGCTATGCCTTTGGCCCACGCCAAATATAGCGCCCTAGGCTTGCAAGACTTGCAACTAGGTCAACATGGCCGCACGTGCCATTGACACATGCCAACACGTGTCGCAAGCCATATTTCCAAGCCGCTATGCCTTTGGCCCATGCCAAATATAGCGCCCTAGGCTTGCAAGACTTGCAACTAGGTCAACATGGCCGCACGTGCCATTGGCACATGCCAACACGTGTCGCAAGCCATATTTCCAAGCCGCTATGCCTTTGGCCCACGCCAAATATAGCGCCCTAGGCTTGCAAGACTTGCAACTAGGTCAACATGGCCGCACGTGCCATTGGCACATGCCAACATGTGTCGCAAGCCATATTTCCAAGCCGCTATGCCTTTGGCCCACGCCAAATATAGCGCCCTAGGCTTGCAAGACTTGCAACTAGGTCAACATGGCCGCACGTGCCATTGGCACATGCCAACACGTGTCGCAAGCCATATTTCCTAGCCGCTATGCCTTTGGCCCACGCCAAATATAGCTCCCTAGGCTTGCAAGACTTGCAACTAGGTCAACATGGCCGCACGTGCCATTGGCACATTCCAACACGCGTCGCAAGCTATATTTCCAAGCCGCTATGCCTTTGGCCCACGCCAAATATAGCGCCCTAGGCTTGCAAGACTTGCAACTAGGTCAACATGGCCGCACGTGCCATTGGCACATGCCAACACGTGTCTCAAGCCATATTTCCAAGCCGCTATGCCTTTGGCCCACGCCAAATATAGCGCCCTAGGCTTGCAAGACTTGCAACTAGGTCAACATGGCCGCACGTGCCATTGGCACATGCCAACACGTGTCGCAAGCCATATTTCCAAGCCGCTATGCCTTTGGCCCACGCCAAATATAGCGCCCTAGGCTTGCAAGACTTGCAACTAGGTCAACACGGCCGCACGTGTCATTGGCACATGCCAATACGTGTCGCAAGCCATATTTCCAAGCCGTTATGCCATTGGCCCACGCCAAATATAGCTCCCTAGGCTCGCAAGACTTGCAACTAGGTCAACATGGCCGTACGTGCCATTGGCACATGCCAACATGCTCGCTGGTAGCCTAACTTGCAAACCGTGCAACCTACCACCAAGGCATTCGCACATGCCAAACACACGCCGGTAACCTAACTTGCAAACCGTGCAACCTACCACCAAGGCATTCCGCACATGCCATTGGCACATGCCAAACACACACGCTGGTAGCTTAACTTGCAAACCGTGCAACCTACCACCAAGGCATTACGCACATGCCATTGGCACATGCCACACGCGCCACTAGCGAGCCACTTGCACTCAAGATGCAACCAACACTCGAGACATCAACACAACCGGGGATGCTTCTTTAGGGTTTTGGTTTGGCGGTCACAAACATGCGGCGTACACTACGCTCACATTAAGAAAGCGTGAAAAGGAATAAAGCGGTCAAATAAAAGAGGAAATAATGGTGAAAAATGTTTTCACCCATTAAACCATGCGGTTACCACCTCCTCCCATTATTTCACCCTTTACTCTCTTCCTTCATGAGGCCGGGTACGTTTCAATCTCGACTTGTATAAATAGGTCTTACCTATTTCACCGGACAACAAGTCTCGGTCAGGAGAAAAATACTACACTCTCAGAAAGGCAACTTTGCAATCTCTCCTAAAAGCTTTCATCTCTTGCAAGCTTCCCAAGCTTCTACTTTCGATACAAGTCGAGATACTACTCTCCCGCACTATCTCGTCTCAACACCTTTCTTTGCTTCCCTCCCCAAATCAACCCTTCTCCTCCACTTTGTGATCGAAGCAAGTCTGGAACGACCATTTCTTGGTTTAGGCCGGACTTGTACAGATTGATCTATCGAACCTATAAAGTGCTCACGTGCAGCACATTTGTTTAGGGTTTGAACCGTTTCTCACTCACCTCCGAATTTACCGAAATCGGCGAAACGATTTTTACCCATAAACAATTGGCGACCACAAATGCGGGAGGATTGATCTATCGGCTATAATATCAGTTTGTCGATCTCGTTCTTCGACCCGGATGTCAAGATGGTAGGGAAGGCGACTCAATCCGACTCAACTACCGCACGACCCGGTTACTAGTTGTAAAAACTACACAAGAATACGGGGACTTGTTGAAGATGATATTACTCAATCGCCAAGATGCTACCGTGATCGGGGACTTCTTTGGCGATGCTACCGACAAAACCACCATCAAAACCGCCTTTTACATGGAGAGGGGCGTGTTCGCAAAACCTATGAAGTGAGTAAATTCAGACGGGCAAGATATACAATCCATTTTTTAGGTTCTTAGTAAAACCGTCATACTATTTGAGTCTTGTGCCTATTGCTAGCACACACTTTCATAAAAGCAATATTCTTTTCCCAAAACATAATCGAGTCATATTATCAAAACCATTCATCCAGAAATAATCCAATACCCTAAAAGCTACCAATTTGCCTATCAAAGATCAAGTTTTGAACCCCGGACATCCAATATGTCTTTCGGAAAAAAAAAAAAAACTAAATGAAAGTTTAACGGGGAAACGTTCAAGGAAAATCGTCCAACGAAGTCCTCTTCTTGGAGAAAGTCAACTTGCGTCTTCAAGAGCCGCTCTCTTCATAGTCAACATCTTGGAAAGCTTTTCGAGTTCCATCTCCCGTCGGGCAATCTCCTCGGCGGAAAGGCTTTTGATTGCTTTGCATCTTTCAACTTTTGGATCTCAAGAAGGCCTTCGACAAACCACGAAGTGTTGAACTCCTTTTCTACGCACACGTCGCGATGGTGCTCCCGATCAACAATAACGTCTTCGAAACGGTGTGACCCGATCACCTCACGCATATCCTCGATGGAAGATAAAGCCTCTTCCACACGCTAACCGGCGCAAATCGACTAGTGACTTTCTTGGTTGTAGCCATATGTCCGTGCTTCTCCCGGTTACTGGTGTACAACGCCTCATGCTTAGCCGGGCACGCTAAAGCCACCCGACCAAAGACATGACTCGTATAAGGAACCATGTACGGGATCAAAAATGGCGCTGCAAGTGGCCTCACGACTCGCAAAGGGTCTTCTTCCATGTCTACGCAACAACCATCGAGAATCATCCACCGTTTGAACCACGTACGTGCCCGACAATTGGCTAACTCCCATCTCCAAGTCGCCTATGCGGTGGTCACCAAAGGCAAGTTTTCGTGTGACTCCACCCCGAATCGTCCTCCGAACCGGATTCCTCCCGCAAACTTGAGTTAGACATTTTTCAAAAGAAGAAACAGAAGAAGAAAGAAAAAGAAGCGCGAAACTCACCGAACCACTTCCCCGAAGAAGAACCAGTCTTTGCCAGAGGAATCACTCTCACTTGTTGAACTTTCTTCTTTCTCTGACTCATCACCGCTATGAGTAGGCTCAGTGCTGCCGGAATTCTTTGAAGAAACTGCCGTCTCCTGGAAACGTACAAGGGCAGCGAAATAATTAATAGGGGTATGTGAGGTTGTGCAGGGCCCAGTTTTACGGTTGGCCCAACCCATGGCTTGACAACTGGAGAACTCCTATCATTCAAGAACTCAACAACTAACTTTTTCAAGGGAAGGTCGACCTCAAGACTTTGCGGAATTTCTTTATGCTTCAAGGTGTTACAGTATCGCCAAATCCGCAGGCTCTCTCACAAGGTGTCTCGGGAAAGAGGAAGCACGACGGCGGCTTGAACATATTCATGCCGAAGTCTGTGGAATAACATCAGTGGTAACCCTCACCGTCATTTACAACGACTTGGATACTCACGGCCGGAGATGGAAACCCAATCCCGATTGCTCCAAAAAGCGTGTCCAAACTTCCGGGCGCCCCCATGTCGTTCGAAATCCTCAACATCAGCCATGCTGGGGACTGGCGGGAGCCGTACATCACTTTCCTTCGCGATGGTATTCTTCCTACTAACAAAGAGGATGCGTCCAAACTAAGACAGAAGTCCAAAAGATTCGTGTTCCATGATGGGATCTTATATCGCAAGAGTTTCGGGGGAGGTCTACTAAGATGTTTGAACGGTACAGAGGTCCCAGTTATGTTAAGAGAAATGCACGAAGCGAACACCAAGGAAAACATAAATTATTCCCGCAGATACACGAGAGGTACTCTTTGGCCGACCATGGAAGACGACGCGGCTACCTTCGTTCGAAATGCCGAGAATGCCAGGTTCATGGAAACCTCATCCACGCGCCTCCAACACCCTTGCACGCAATAAGTAGCACTGTGGCCCTTTATAGCCGGGGACTCGACATCATCGGGAAGATCAACCCCCATCCTCAAAATAGCATGAGTACATAATAACCGCGGCCGAGTACTTTACCAAGTGGGTTGAGGCTGTCCCGCCGAAAGGAACCACTTTGGAGCCACAATCGCGGCATTCATCAAGGAGCACATTATCGCGTTTTGGCGTACTAAACACGTCATCACCGACAACGGCACACCTTTCGCTAACAAGCAAGTACAGGAACTACTTGAGAGGTACGGAATCAAACAAGTCTTCTCTACCATCTATTATCCTCGGGAAATGGGCAAGCCGAAAGTACCAACACGACTCGAGCCGAATCCTCGGCGAACAAGTACATGACGGTCCGAGAACTGGCATGAGCAATTGCCAATGGCTCTGCGGGCGTCTGAGAACATCTCCTAGAAGGCTGCACGGTGTGTCTCCTTACTCCCTCGTCTACGGTCGAGACGCGATCCTCCCGGGGCAGAAATCAAGATCCGGTCCGCGGAATTGCCACAACGAGCGGACCCCGGTGGAACGAAGCCGAATCACTCAATGCCGAATTGCGGGGCTGGATACTCTAGACTCCAAAAGATCCCGGCAGGAGTAACATGCACAAATATACGAGAACAGGATTTCCGGGCGTGTGACCATGCAAAACCCCGGGGTTTTCAAGGAAGGAGATCTCAGTGCTAAAAACCGCCAAACACATCCAAAGAAGACGCATCGGCAAAGTTTTCTCCCAAATGGGAAGGGCCGTACATAATCACTAAAACATATAACGGTGGTTACTACAAGATCATCAAAGAAGATGGAAAGCTAGAGACAGGTTATTAACGGAAAATGGCTTAAGGCGTACTACGCCTAATCATTCCCGCAACATGCTACATCAAAAGTGTGAACGTCCGGGCATTTTCTCTCCGCTTTTACTTTCTTTCTTACCGGTTATCGAATTTCAATACAAAGCCAACGGATTAACGAATCTCTTTATTTTCTTCAAAAAAAAAAAGAGAGAGAAAGGGGAGCCTTCGAATCTCATAATGCAAATCGAAAAGCCCATCTAGTAAATTATAATCCTACAAAATATCATCTTCAATCGGCCATGATATCTTTCGGTCCTACTCTTCAAATCTCGAGTTAACTCTTCAATCTTCCGAGACTCCAGGGCCAAAATTCCCTCTTCTTCCAAAGATGGCTTTCGTAGCAGGAATCACGCCGGCAAGAATACCAGCCCCTGTCGACCTTAACAATATTGAGGCGGTGCGCAACCACTAACGTTAAATTTCAAAGATTCGCAGGTAGACACCATGTTCTCCCACTTACGAATGGGCGACTCCACAACGCATGAATGGACACATTCTCCATCTCAACAATTATTGGCAAAAGACGGGTTCACTACGGAAACCAAAGCGGACGAACAACACTTCACCACGCTCCCAGTAGCGATATGGCCGTCGTCTTCCATATCCTTTATAAAGGGCTACGAATTCTTTCCGCACCAAGAAACCACCAACATTCCGGTAATTGGAGGAGAGACACCTCATGCGAGTCCCAAACGATAAACTGCGGAAGGGTATTCATGACAAGAGAGCCTAAATCGCATTCTCCAAATCTGCAGCCCATCAACAAGGTCGGACTTGAAGGAAGAGGAACAACTAGGTCATCTTCGTCGATAACATACTGGACGCATGCTCCAACGGGATATCTCTGCACAAAAAGGAAATTTCCCATTTACACAACAAGCGTTAAAGTGCGTGTCGGTCCACCAAAGAAGAAGAAAACATACCTAGGTATGATTTTCTTAACCCGAATAACATTTGTTGGGATGCTCATGCAAGAATCGGGACCTCGCGCCCTCATCCGGAGAACACGATTGGTTAGAAGATGACTCGAATCTGCGTGACATGACAAAGAGAAAATCCAACAAGAAGAATCTTTTCTCAAACAAGGAATATGATGCGTTTGCATTGGGTATAAATACGGGATTTTAAAAGGGAAAGGAAGCAATGAGGGACATAACGCTTTGATTTTAGCATGAACAATGCCCTAATTGAAAACCGCACGTGAAGGAAAGCAAAATAAGGAAACTTTGCTACCCGAAGAAACGTCTACTCCCTCCTTATTTACATAAGTCACGCCCGCAAGCACGGCTTTCAAGTTGCAATCGCCCCACCAATTGCGCCGACCTCCCAATGGCCGCCCAAGTCACGCCCGCAAGCACGGTTTCCAAGTTGCACCGCCCCACCAATTGCGCCGACCTCCCAATGGCCGCACAAGTCACGACTGCCAAGCACGTAAGACTTCTACACTTTGCGCCGGTCCCACCAGCTAGCACACTCCTGGTTTCCCAACTCACGCCAACTTCCCAACGTCGCCCAAGCAACACCGGGCCCACCAATTATGCCGGACCTCTCCGGTTGTGCGGAACTACTGGAGGCAAGGATTCCAAATCCTATTTATAAAGGTCGACAAGCCTCCTCCAATTTTCCTTACGTTTTTGTTGTTAATAGTTTGTCACCATCTTATGCTTACCTCATGACAAAGCCCCTGTTCCGAGCTAG
Source organism: Papaver armeniacum (assembly GCA_023531295.1). Classification (NCBI taxonomy): domain Eukaryota; kingdom Viridiplantae; phylum Streptophyta; class Magnoliopsida; order Ranunculales; family Papaveraceae; genus Papaver; species Papaver armeniacum. The sequence goes on along the minus strand of JAJJWW010002637.1, from coordinate 29,834 downwards.
CGGGGGACTTAATCACCGATATCCATCTTCACTACCATCATTTTCTGTTATTACAAAAAAAAAAAAAAAAAAAATTAGATTCACATTAAAATTGGATTACTGATGATCTCGTTAACATGTGAAGATGATACTTCAATTAATGCATAAGTAAACAATTATTATCTTTCTTAATTAATTACCTTCATTGTTTTCCCGTGGTTTTTTTTATTGATTATGGTCTTGTTGCACAAATGCTTTGGTAATGGTTGATGATGCAAGGAACGTACTAAACCCTTAAACTTTAGACAACAACATTATATAAACTTAGCATGTTAGGTTTCTAGCTAGTTTCCATTTTTTGACTCATTTCTTGAAATCCAAGTCATTCGACTCATTTCTCGAAAACTCTCCTTAACAAGTCACCTTCCCAATATCCGGACCCTATATCAAACTGGGCTATATATGTGGAGTATTATTTTGTAGTGGTCCATGCCCAATTGCCATGCTATTCCTAAACAACAATCCGCATAGGTTTTGCGTGTAATACCAAGTCTTTCTCTAGGGTTTAGAATTGCTTTCACTATTACGAACCCTAAACCTGAAACTCCATTCATTCATTCTAGGGTTAAGTTTTTCTCTCTGACCTTCCAAGCTAAAGGTCTCAATCTCTTCCAACACTAACCTTAATAACTCGTGTCTTTATGATAAATATTTTATTTGATGAGTTTGGCTTCTCTCTACTCCTTTTCTTTTTTTGTTTGCTTTTGGTGATCTCATGGAATATGTGTAATTAGGTAGGTATGGAAGAAGAAGAACCGCATTATATAAACTAAAGAAGAAGAAGAATATATCTCATTGATGGTGGTTTTTAGACAAGGGGTAAAAATCGTAAAACCCCATGACCTAGTGTTACCCGCAACACATTAACTAAGAGAATTTAACTCGAGTGTAAATAATTAATAGGGGTATTTTTTCAAAATACCGGATTAGGGTTTTCAACACAGAACCTAATTCCAAAACCAAGCCGCACCACTGCGCATCATGGCAAAGAATGCCAAACCAAGCCGCAACCTGCGCACCATGGCAACAATGCCAAACCAAGCCGCACCTCGCGCATCATGGCACTAATGCCAAACCAAGCCGCACCCTGCGCATCATGGCAAGAATGCCAAACCAAGCCGCATACTCACGCACCATGGCAACAATGCCAAACCAAGCCGCCCACTGCGCACCATGGCAACAATGCCAAACCAAGCCGCACCACTGCGCACCATGGCAACAATGCCAAACCAAGCGCACAATGGCGCCATGACAACAATGCCAAACCAAGCCGCACCCTGCGCACCATGGCGGCAATGCCAAGCCGCTATGCCTTTGGCCCATGCCAAATATAGCGCCCTAGGCTTGCAAGACTTGCAACTAGGTCAACATGGCCGCACGTGCCATGACACATGCCAACACGTGTCGCAAGCCATATTTCCAAGCCGATATGCCTTTGGCCCATGCCAAATATAGCGCCCTAGGCTTGCAAGACTTGCAACTAGGTCAACATGGCCGCACGTGCCATTGGCACATGCCAACACGTGTCGCAAGCCATATTTCCAAGCCGCTATGCCTTTGGCCCACGCCAAATATAGCGCCCTAGGCTTGGGTAAGACTTGCAACTAGGTCAACATGGCGCACGTGCCATTGGCACATGCCAACATGTGTCGCAAGCCATATTTCCAAGCCGCTATGCCTTTGGCCCACGCCAAATATAGCGCCCTAGGCTTGGGCAAGACTTGCAACTAGGTCAACATGGCCGCACGTGCCATTGGCACATGCCAACACGTGTCGCAAGCCATATTTCCTAGCCGCTGCCTTTGGCCCACGCCAAATATAGCGCCCTAGGCTTGCAATACTTGCAACTAGGTCAACATGGCCGCACGTGCCATTGGCACATTCCAACACGCGTCGCAAGCCATATTTCAAGCCGCTATGCCTTTGGCCCACGCCAAATATAGCGCCCTAGGCTTGCAAGACTTGCAACTAGGTCAACATGGCCGCACGTGCCATTGGCACATGCCAACACGTGTCTCAAGCCATATTACCAAGCCTCTATGCCTTTGGGTTTACACAAATATAGCGCCCTAGGCTTGCAAGACTTGCAACTAGGTCAACATGGCCGCACGTGCCATTGGCACATGCCAACACGTGTCGCAAGCCATATTTCAAGCCGCTATGCCTTTGGCCCACGCCAAATATAGCGCCCTAGGCTTGCAAGACTTGCAACTAGGTCAACACGGCCGCACGTGTCATGGCACATGCCAATACGTGTCGCAAACCATATTTCCAAGCCGTTATGCCATTGGCCCACGCCAAATATAGCTCCCTAGGCTCATGAAGACTTGCAACTAGGTCAACATGGCCGTACGTGCCATTGGCACATGCCAACATGCTCGTTGGTAGCCTAACTTGCAAACCGTGCAACCTACCACCAAGGCATTCCGCACATGCCAAACACACACGCTGGTAACCTAACTTGCAAACCGTGCAACCTACCACCAAGGCATTCCGCACATGCCATTGGCACATGCCAAACACACACGCTGGTAGCTTAACTTGCAAACCGTGCAACCTACCACCAAGGCATTCTGCACATGCCATTGGCACATGCCACACGCGCCACTAGCAGAGCCACTTGCACTCAAGATGCAACCAACACTCGAGACATCAACACAAACTAGGGGATGCTTCTTTAGGGTTTTGGTTTGGCGGTCACAAACATGCGGCGTACACTACGCTCACATTAAGAAAGCGTGAAAAGGAATAAAGCGGTCAAATAAAAGAGGGAAATAATGGTGAAAAACGTTTTCACCCATTAAACCATGCGGTTACCACCTCCTCCCATTATTTCACCCTTTACTCTCTTCCTTCATGAGGCCAGGGTACGTTTCAATCTCGACTTGTATAAATAGGTCTTACCTATTTCCACCAGACAACAAGTCTCGGTCAGGAGAAAAATACTACACTCTCAGAAAGGCAACTTTGCAATCTCTCCTAAAATCTTTCATCTCTTGCAAGCTTCCCAAGCTTCTACTTTCTGATACAAGTCGAGATACTACTCTCCTGAACTATTCTGGTCTCAACACCGTTCTTTGCTTCCTCCCCAAATCAACCCTTCTCCTCCACTTTGTGACCGAAGCAAGTGCGAACGACCATTTCTTGGTTTAGGCCGGACTTATGCAGTTGATCTATCGAACCTATAAAGTGCTCACGTGCGGCACATTTGTTTAGGGTTTGAACCGGTTTCTCTCACTCACCTACCGAATTTACCGAAATCGGCAGAAACGATTTTTACCCATAAACAATTGGCGACCACAGCGGGAGGATTGATCTATCGGCTACAATATCGGATTGTCGATCTCGTTCTTCGACCCAGATGTCAAGATGGTAGGGGAAGGCGACTCAATCCGACTCAACTACCGAACGACCGGTTACTTAGTTGTAAAAACTACACAAGAATACTTTTGGGGACTTCTTAAGATGATATTACTCAATCGGGCCGAAGATGCTTGCAGTGATCGGGGGACTTCTTTGGCGATGCTACCAAAGAAAACCACCATCAAAACCGCCTTTTACATGGAGAGGGGGCGTGTTCGCAAAACCTATGAAGTGAGTAAATTCAGATGGGCAAGATATACAATCCATTTTAGGTTCTTAGTAAAAACCGTCATACTACCGAGTCTTGTGCCTATTGCTAGCACACACTTTCATAAAAGCAATATTCTTTTCCCAAAACATAATCGGAGTCATATTATCAAAACCATTCATCCCGAAATAATCCAATACCCTAAAAAGCTACCAACTGTCTATCAAAGATCAAGTTTTGAACCGGACATCAATATGTCTTTTCTAAAAAAAAAAAAAAAAAAACTAAATGAAAGTTTAACGAGAAACGTTCAAGGAAAATCGTCCAACGGAAGTCTGCTCTTCTTGGAGAAAGTCAACTTTGCGTCTTCAAGAGCCGCTCTCTTCATAGTCAACATCTTGGAAAGCTTTTCGAGTTCCATCTCCCGTCGGGCAATCTCCTCGGCGGAAAGGCTATTGATTGCCGCATCTTTCAACTTTTGGATCTCAAAGCAAGGCCTTCGACAAACCACGAAGTGTTGAACTCCTTTTCTCGCACACGTCGCGATGGTGCTCCCGTCGGCAATAACGTCTTGAAACGGTGTGACCAAGTCACCTCACGCATATCCTCGATGGAAGATAAAGCCTCTTCCACACGCTTAACCAAGCAAATCGACTAGTGACTTTCTTGGTTGTAGCCATATGTCCGTGCTTCTCCCAGTTACGGTGTACAACGCCTCATGCTTAGCCGGCACGCTAAAGCCGCCAACCAAGACATGACCTCGTATAAGGAACCATGTACGGGGATCAAAATGGCGTCTCGCAAGTGGCCTCACAACTCGCAAAGGTCTTCTTCCATGTCTACGGCAACAACCATCGAGAATCATCCACCGTTTGAACCACGTTTATGCCCTAAGCAATTGGCTAACTCCCATCTCCAAGTCACGGCGGTGGTCACCAAAGGCAAGTTTTCGTGTGACTCCACCTAATCGTCCTCCGAACCGTTCCTCCCGCAAACTTGAGTTAGACATTTTTCAAAAGAAGAAACGAAAGAAGAAAGAAAAGAAGCGCGAAACTCACCGAACCACTTCCCGAAGAAGAACCCGGTCTTTGCCCGGAGGAATCACTCTCACTTGTTGAACTTTCTTCTTTCTCGACTCATCACCGCTATGAGTAGGCTCGGTCTTCTTAGAATTCCTTGAAGAAACTGCTGTCTCCTGGAAACGTGCAAGGGCAGCGAAATAATTAATAGGGGTATGTGAGGTTGTGCAGGGCCCAGTTTTACGGTTGGCCCAACCCATGGCTTGACAACTGGAGAACTCCAATCATTCAAGAACTCAACAACTAACTTTTCAAGGAAGGTCGACCTCAAGACTTTGCGGAATTTCTTTATGCTTCAAGGTGTTCTCAGATCGCCCGAAATCCGGAGGCTCTCTGTCAAGGTGTCTCGGGAAAGAGGAAGCACAAAGAGCGGCTTGAACATATTCATGCTTAGAAGTCTGTGGAATAACATCATTGGTAACCCTCTACCGTCATTTACAACGACTTGGATACTACTGGCCGGAGATGGAAACCCAATCCCGATTGCTCCAAAAAGCGTGTCCAAACTGCCAGGCGCCCCCATGTCAGTCAGAAATCCTCAACATCAGCCATATTGGGGACTGGCGGGAGCCGTACATCACTTTCCTTCGCGATGGCATTCTTCCTACTAACAAAGAGGATGCGTCCAAACTAAGACAGAAGTCCAAAAGATTCGTGTTCCATGATGGGGTTTTATATCGCAAGAGTTTCGGGGGAGGTCTACTAAGGTGTTTGAACGGCACAGAGGTCCCAGTTATGTTAAGAGAAATGCACGAAGGCGAACACCAAGGAAAACATAAATTATTCCCCGAGATACACGAGAGGTACTCTTGGCCGACCATGGAAGACGACGCGCTACCTTCGTTCGTAAATGCCGAGAATGCCAGGTTCATGGAAACCTCATCCACGCGCCTCCAACACCCTTGCACGCAATAAGTAGCCCGTGGCCCTTTTATAGCTGGGGACTCGACATCATCGGGAAGATCAACCCCCCATCCTCAAAATAACATGAGTACATAATAACCGCGACCGAGTACTTTACTAAGTGGGTTGAGGGCTGTCCCAATAAAGGAACCACTGGAGCCACAATCGCGGCATTCATCAAGGAGCACATCATCTCGCCGTTTTGGCGTACCTAAACACGTCATCACCGACAACGGCACACCTTTCGCTAACAAGCAAGTACGGGAACTACTTGAGAGGTACGGAATCAAACAAGTCTTCTCTACCATCTATTATCCTCGGAAATGGGCAAGCCGAAAGTACCAACACGACTCGATCCGAATCCTCAGCCAACAAGACATGACAACCCCAACTTTGGCATGAGCAATTGCCAATGGCTCTGCAGGCGTACGAACATCTCCTAGAAGCTCCACCGGCGTGTCTCCTTACTCCCTCGTCTACCCAGGCCAGCGATCCTCCCTGGCAGAATCAAGATCCCGTCCCGTAATTGCCACAACGGCGGACCCGGTGGAACGGCCGAATCACTCAATGCCGAGTGAACTGGATACTCTAGACTCCAAAAGATCCGGGCGAGTAACATGCACAAATATACGAATGGGATTTCAGGGCGTACAACGACCATGCAAAACCCAGGGTTTTCAAGGAAGGAGATCTGGTGCTAAAAACCGCCAAACACATCCAGCAAGACGCATCAGCACCGAAGTTTTCTCCCAAATGGGAAGGGCCGTACATAATCACTAAAACATATAACAGTGGTTACTACAAGATCATCAAAGAAGATGGAAAGCTAGAGACAGTTATCAACGGAAAATGGCTTAAGGCGTACTACGCCTAATCATTCCCTGCAACATGCTACATCAAAAGTGTGAACGTCCGGGCATTTTCTCCGCTTTTACTTTCTTTCTTACCGGTTATCGAATTTCAATACAAAGCCAACGGATTAACGAGAATCTCTTTATTTTCTTCAAAAAAAAAAAGAGAGAAAAGGGGAGCCTTCAATCTCATAATGCAAATCGAGAAAAGCCCATATAGTAAATTATAATCCCTACAAAATATCATCTTCAATCGGCCATGATATCTTTCAGTCCTACTCTTCAAATCTCGAGTTAACTCTTCAATCTTCCGAGACTTCAGGGCCAAAATTCCCTCTTCTTCCGGATGGCTTTCGTGGCGGGAATCACGCCGAAAGAATACCATCCCCCGTCGACCTTCACAATATTGAGGCGGTGCGCAACCGGTTAACGTTAAATTTCAAAGATTCGCGGTAGACACCATGTTCTCCCACTTGAGAATGGGCGACTCCACAACAAAGATGAATGGACACATTCTCCATCTCAACAATCATTGGCAAAAAGACAAGTTCACCACGGAAACCAAAGCGGACGAACAACACTTCACCACTCTCCCCGGTAGCGATATGGCCGTACGTCTTCCATATCCTTGTATAAAGGGCTACAATTCTTTCCGCACCAAGAAACCACCAACATTAGATAATTGGAGGAGAGACACCTCATGCGAGTCCCAAACGATAAACCCGGCGAAGGGTATTCATGACAAGAGAGCCCTAAATCGCATTCTCCAAATCTGCGCGATCAACAAGGTCGGACTTGAAGGAAGAGGAACAACTAGGTCATCTTCGTTGATAACAAAGTGACGCATGCTCCAACAGGATATCTCTCAAGCACAAAAGGAAATTTCCCCATTTACACAACAAGCGTTAAAGTGCGTGTCATCCACCAAAGAAGAAGAAAACATACCGGTATGATTTTCTTAACCCGAATAACATTTGTTGGGATGCTCATGCAAGAATCGAGACCTCGCGCCCTCATCCGGAGAACTTTGTGGTTAGAAGATGACTCGAATCACACGTGACATGACAAAGAGAAAATCCAACAAGAAGAATCTTTTCTCAAACAAGGAATATGATGCGTTTGCATTGGGTATAAATACGGGATTTTAAAGGGAAAGGAAGCAATGAGGGACATAACGCTTTGATTTTAGCATGAACAATGCCCTAATTGAAACCGCACGTGAAGGAAAGCAAAATAAGGAAACTTTGCTACCCGAAGAAACGTCTACTCCCTCCTTATTTACATAAGTCACGCCTGCAAGCACGGCTTCCAAGTTGCACCGGCCCCACCAATTGTGCCGACCTCCCAATGGCCGCCCAAGTCACGCCCGCAAGCACGGTTTCCAAGTTGCACCGGCCCAACCAATTGCGCCGACCTCCCAATGGCCGCACAAGTCACGACTGCAAGCACGCAAGACTTCTACACTTTGCGCCGGTCCCACCAGCTAGCACACTCAGTTTCCCAACTCACGCCAACTTCCCAACGTCGCCCAAAGACCGGGCCTGGTAATTTTGCCGACCTCCCCGATTTGTGCAGAACTACCAGAGGCAAGGATTCCAAATCCTATTTATAAAAGGTCAGACAAGCCTCCACCAATTTTCCTTACGTTTTGCTGTTAATAGTTTGTCACCATCTTATGCTTACCTCGCAACAAAGCCCCTGTTCCGAGCTAAGCAGGGGACTTAATCACTGATATCCATCTTCACTACCATCATTTTCTGTTATTACAAAAAAAAAAAAAAAAAAAAAAAATTAGATTCACATTAAAATTGGATTACTGATGATCTCGTTAACATGTGAAGATGATACTTCAATTAATGCATAAGTAAACAGTTATTATCTTTCTTAATTAATTACCTTCATTGTTTTCCCAGGTTTTTTTTTATTGATTATGGTCTTGTTGCACAAATGCTTTGGTAATGGTTGATGATGCAAGGAACGTACTAAACCCTTAAACTTTAGACAACAACATTATATAAACTCAACATGTTAGGTTTCTAGCTAGTTTCCATTTTTTGACTCATTTCTTGAAATCCAAGTCATTCGACTCATTTCTCGAAAACTCTCCTTAACAAGTCACCTTCCCAATATCCGGACCCTATATCAAACTGGGCTATATATGTGGAGTATTATTTTGTAGTGGTCCATGCCCAATTGCCATGCTATTCCTAAACAACAATCCGCACATAGGTTAACGTGTAATACCAAGTCTTTCTCTAGGGTTTAGAATTGCTTTCACTATTCTCGAACCCTAAACCACGAAACTCCATTCATTCATTCTAGGGTTAAGTTTTCTCTCTGACCTTCCAAGCTAAAGGTCTCAATCTCTTCCAACACTAACCTTAATAACTCGTGTCTTTATGTAAATATTTTATTTGATGAGTTTGGCTTCTCTCTACTCCTTCCAAGCTAAAGGTCTCAATCCGCATACTGCGCACCATGGCAACAATGCCAAACCAAGCTGCACCCTTCGCACCATGGCAACAATGCCAAACCAAGCCGCACCCTACGCACCATGGCAACAATGCCAAACCAAGCCGCACACTGCGTGCCATGGCAACAATGCCAAACCAAGCCGCACCCTGCGCACCATGGTAGCAATGCCAAGCCGCTATGCCTTTGGCCCACGCCAAATATAGCGCCCTAGGCTTGCAAGACTTGCAACTACGTCAACATGGCCGCACGTGCCATTGGCACATGCCAACACGCGTCGCAAGCCATATTTCCAAGCCGCTATGCCTTTGGCCCACGCCAAATATAGCACCCTAGGCTTGGGTAAGACTTGCAACTAGGTCAACATGGCGCACGTGCCATTGGCACATGCCAACACGTGTCATGAAGCCATATTTCCAAGCCGCTATGCCTTTGGACCACGCCAAATATAGCACCCTAGGCTTGCAAGACTTGCAACTAGGTCAACATGGCCGCACGTGCCATTGGCACATGCCAACACGTGTCGCAAGCCATATTTTCAAGCGGCTATGCCTTTGGCCCACGCCAAATATAGCGCCTAGGGCTTGCAAGACTTGCAACTAGGTCAACACGGCCGCACGTGCCATTGGCACATGCCAACACGTGTCGCAAGCCATATTTCCAAGCCGCTATGCCGTTGGACCACGCCAAATATAGCGCCCTAGGCTCGCAAGACTTGCAACTAGGTCAACATGGCCGTACGTGCCATTGGCACATGCCAACATGCTCGCTGGTAGCCTAACTTGCAAACCGTGCAACCTACCACCAAGGCATTCCGCACATGCCAAACACACACGTCCGTAACCTAACTTGCAAACCGTGCAACCTACCACCAAGGCATTAGCACATGCCATTGGCACATGCCAAACACACACGCTGAGTAGCCTAACTTGCAAACCGTGCAACCTACCACCAAGGTATTCCGCACATGCCATTGGCACATGCCACACGCGCCACTAGCAGCGCCACTTGCACTCAAGATGCAACCAACACTCGAGACATCAACACAAACTGGGGGATGCTTCTTTAGGGTTTTGGTTTGGAGGTCACAGCATGCAGCGTACACTACACTCACATTAAGAAAGCGTGAAAAGGAATAAAGCGGTCAAATAAAAGAGGAAATAATGGTGAAAACGTTTTCACCCATTAAACCATGCGGTTACAACCTCCTCCCATTATTTCACCCTTTACTCTCTTCCTTCATGAGGCAGGTACGTTTCAATCTCGACTTGTATAAATAGGTCTTACCTATTTCCACCGGACAACAAGTCTCGGTCGGGAGAAAATACTACACTCTCGAAAGGCAACTTTGCAAGCTCTCCTAAAAGCTTTCATCTCTTGCAAGCTTTCAAGCTTCTACTTTCGATACAAGTCGAGATACTACTCTCCTGCACTATTCCTCTGGTCTCAACACCTTTCTTTGCTTCCCTCTCCAAATCAACCCTTCTCCTCCACTTTGTGGCCAAGCAAAGTGCAGGAACGGCCATTTCTTGGTTTAGGCCGGACTTGTACAGATTGATCTATCGAACCTATAAAGTGCTCACGTGCAGCACATTTGTTTAGGGTTTGAACCAGTTTCTCACTCACCTACCGAATTTACCGAAATCGGCAGAAACGATTTTTACCCATAAACAATATCGACACAGAAGAAGAAATTGAATACAATGATACACAGGTGGCTTCTCATATTCGTGGTATACTATCAAGAGTTGCAGATGTACGCATGCACTTGTACGATTTTACCTCAACCAATCTGTAGTTGAGAAACTTAATCACTGAAAAACATTTTCTATTTGGAATTTGACCTTTTTTCATGCAGACTAAGTTCATTTCCTTGGGGCTAGTAGGGTGATACAACCTTGGGGCTAGTAAGGTAACCAAATTCAATTTGGAATTCACGAGGACACTTGGCAACGTATGATTGGTTTAAAAAGAATAGGAAAAGATAAAAAAGGAAATCAAATTCAATTTGGAATTCGCGAGGACACTTGGCAACGTATGATTAGTTTAAAAATTGCAAACTCAAAAGGAAAACCTAACCTACCGTGTTTGGAATTTTATGGAAGTCCAAATTCAATTTGGAAATCGAGTATCTACCGTATAAGGACTTCTTTTTCCAAATTAATATCTAAAGGGGAAAAAAGTCCACATATTTTCTGCGAAAATAAAATGAATATCTAAAGGGAAAAAACTCCATATATTTTCTGTGAAAATAAAATGAAAAAATAAATAAAATATACACATATTCTCCACCTATTTAATGTGTTTGCCCGTCACACCAAATCAAAAATACATCGCCACGGGGCGGAGCGAAGCCCCACGCATACCAAATAAAAATGCATCGCCACGGGACGGGGCGAAGCCCCGGGCACACCAATAAAACTCTTATGAAAGCTGTAAGTAAGTTCATGCATGTTGATGTTAGAAAGAAAATGGGATTTTGCCATTTGCATCCTTTAATTTTCTCACGTGTTTCAGATTTTCGGGATGAGTAGGTGGAAATATAGTCCAGATGGGGAGAATGTTGGATATTTTCAACAAACCCTTGAATTGAAGGCATTAACCCTGCGTCGGGGATCGACCTATTATCAGTTAGAAAACCTGAACAGAAAACTCGTTTCACCAATGGACGCATTGAAGGAAGAGACGCGCTGTTCACTGCGAAAGATGTACGTAGAGATGAAGTCATCTCCAAAGGGTGTGATTTCCTCTTTAAATAGGAGACTTGTTTTCATTCAAAACACATCTCTCAACTCTCTCTGTTTTCTTTCTTATAGCATCATCGAAACAAAACCGGTGTGTTTTAGTTGGATCAAGGTCGTACAAGCTTTGAATCCAACAACCGTTGTGGGGCTTCAAGTATCTGACGGCAATATTCAATTGACCTGTTTGTACTCGCCAATTCAATTGGGAAAGGGTCGAATAATTGTCGAAAAGAATCTTTCATAAGAGCCTTGAACCCTAATACAACATTCTTTTTTTCACCCTGCCAATTTTCCAACAATGGATGCGTTGGTGGACCTGATTATTCGACTGGTACCTATTTATTAACTTGTATATTTATTTGTCCCCCCCCCCCCCCACCCCATGCACTAGTTATTTGGTAGCTTGAAGATAGCTTGTTTCTGATGTATGTCATAGGCCTTTTATGCCGCACCAGCCTTTCATAAATGAGCTTAATAAACCTCGTGGCGTTGTAAAAAAGGAACAAGTGCTTGATCGGGTGCATTCAGCATTGTAAAACATCACCAAGCTGATGTTGGATGCAATAATCAAAAACAAGGAAAAAATCAAATAAGCAAAAGTTATTGATACTTAGCTCCTTTATAGTGGAAGTGATCGATTTGATGAAACGGACGAGCTCCCCAAATCTCCGCAACAACAAGGCAAAACTTTGGAAAAGCAGTGAGTCACGTGTTCAACACGCCGCCCTTAAGACATTAGCGCCTTGGCTACACTCAAGAGTGATGCTATAGCCCTCCCACAGGGCGGATATCTCCGGGATAAAACACCCTACTACACTACTTACTAGCATATGTAGTAGATGCTCAACTTGAGCTTGGCAACTCCGAAAAAACCGTTAAGGAAAATCGCGAACGCTTAAGAAACGGCTATAAAATATTTTCCCTTAGGGGTCCCTCTACAATAAGGAGCAACCCCTTTCCCATAGATTTTTACAAAAGTAGTGAATTTGTTTATATAATGGAACAAAACAACTTATGAAGAAGAACTCCCCGATGTGGGACTAAAAAGCTTATATAGTCTCTTAAAACAATTAAAAAAATGGAAACTCCACAATGTGGGACTAATAAGTTTTTTTCATTCACAAAAAGAAAACAATAAAGTATAATTTTATTAAAACCTTAAAAATCCTTTTTTAGTAATTGTTTTCCAAACAATCCCCCACATGAATGAAAAATCAATAAAACACGAAAACGAGATAGATCTTGGTAAATCAACAACCCAATCTCACGACCAGTGACTGAAAATACAGGGACCCGGTCGTGCATGTTGAAGTCATACTATCCATTCCAACGTCATCTCCCTCACACAACAGTGTGTTGACCACAGGGTCATACTATGGATTGCAAAAATCGTATAGTATAGAGAGCTTTCATCTTTAGTTCCTCACAAGTGAGACTACACTAGTGGAAATCACCTCTTTCGCGACCGACAAAGCAAGTCATTTAACTCGTATCTATGACTTGCTTTGTCGGTCGAAGAAAATCATTTGACTTAATGCGTCTTTTTCAACTATGAGCGTGTCTGCGGGAGTGCGTTGATAATCTTATATCAACGACCGGGATTATAACAGTCAAAACTTTATGACCTGTCTTCAATCGATCATGGATATAAATCTTAATATAAAAAAAAATAGATTCGGGGACATGCGCTGTGGCCCTAATCAAGCTATCGAAATCAAACACAAATGAGAATCAAATGAAACTCGAATTAGAATTCAAAATGAAACTCAAATGAAAACCAAATTCAAATCAAATAAAAATGAGAATCAAATTAAACACACACAAATAATCATTCAACTTAACATTCACTAATTAATTGATTTTTCAAATTACACAAAAAGGATTAAAATATGGAGTTCTGACCAATGTAATCTTACAAGAGAAGTAACTAAGTTCAAGGATTCGGTTACAAAATGAACTAAAAAACTATTGATTAAACAACAAAATGATAAACTCTCGATGATGATAATGAACTTAGCTCATACTTCATAATGGTATACCTGCACAACAAAAATAAGTTCATCCATCAGCTGATTAATGTTGGGAGGTCACAATACTCAAGAAAATGATTATAAAAACAATAACCATGGCATGCACATTATCAAAGCTTGAAATAGACATTTCGCCAACTTTATTAATCATCAACTAATAATCTGAAACATCAATGACTCATATTTATGGGAATAGATAGAAATACATACTTGTGAAGTAATCTTCATGTGTAAATGAAACCTGTACTAGGCTTTAAAATTAGAAAGAAAAAGAAATATTGAATTTGCACCAATACAAGTCCTAGCTAATAAGTTCTTAAAGACAAGTGTAAATCAATACCCTTGTTTACTATGTGCTTCCAAATCAACTTTCTTGGCTGGAGCCGCCTCACAATAGCGAGAGTGAGGCATTTGTTTCCACTGCTTTGTTTGGCTAAACTACTGTGAAAAAGAAACAAGAAAAACCCATTAAGAAATGGAACCATAAGCATCGGAATACAAAAATTGAACAACTCAATCAACGAGCATCACGAGATAATGGAATTAACTTCACAACAGAGAAGTCCCTATTGATTACTTTATAGATTATACAAAGGTAATGTTTGAAAAGTGGACATTTGACTAGTACACAAATGAGCATAAGGAAGCATTATATCATTTTAGAGCAAACCCACTCTTGAAGCAATTAACACCATCTGTATGAGAGAAAAACATACGGATATTTTACGTAACTCTAACTAACATGATATTGTCGATCTGTGAAGGTGTGATGACACCAGGAGGTCTTCAAAACTGAGCCAAGTGCATAATAGGCATGACACGCGTCATCTACAATAATCAGAAAGGATGCGAAAATGGAAGTTTCATCATGCAATAATCACCACCCAGCAGTTATACAAAAGAAACCAATAGTAAGAATCTAATCAGTTAACGCATTCAAGCAAAGTCTAACGGCCTTCATGCACCAAAGACAATTAGTTACCGAACATAACCACTAAAGTATCTTGCAAGGCATGAATATGATGCTTAAGTATTCTTCAAGGCATGCATATTTTCAAGTATAAAATCTTGACATAGTGCAATAAGGACAAATTAACATCTCGGGAACTAAAAAAATTTAAAGCTAAGCACTCACTTTACTTTGCTGCGTACCTTGTCTATGTCAAGTATAATTACAGCCACAGAGCACTGACTGGATTCCGGTAGGACTTATCTGCAAGATTTGAGATGAGACTAATCCAATGGTGAGCGAGAATGGAAAAATGGTTGCGAGATAGCTTAGATATGAAAAGGGTAACTTCCAAGAACCACAATAGATAAAGCCTTCAAGAACAAAAACACAAGTCACAAAGTAAATGAAACCAATTACCACAATTGAACAAATGAACTTCAAATCTTATACAAAGAGTGCTACTTGAAAGATGGACAAAAACAAGAAACATGAAATATGCCATTTTAAGAAGAAAATAAAGAATAATATTCAATTTCAATATCGATGAGCTAAGATGTAAACAAGGACCCGGAAGGTTACCACTCTAATTATGAAGAAGTGTGTGAAGTGTGCAAGAAAAGCTTTCCGGCTAGTAAGATATGGAAAGAGTGCTACTCTATCAGTACTTCTCTCACCTTTAGGCTCTTTGTATATCTTCCCGCTCTAACTAATCTCACCCAACCATAGAACAAATTATTTAGTTTCTCCAAAGGATGCGAGAACATGCAAAATGAACAAACACAAACCGAGTTCAATTTTTCGAGCTATTTAATCAAGTATTTTAGTAGAAAACTATGCCGTGACCCAGTTAGAATGACCTTAAATGAAAAACATTCCCTATAACTTCATCTATTGTTATAGTTACAATTAAAGGTTCTCCCTTTATTAGAGTTCAAACCGTGATTGCGAAACAAGAGTAAACTATGAAGATTTCACCTACCCGTTCTACTTGGCGTTGTTAATGCCAAAATGGAAAGTGTATCGGCTAGATATTTACTGCATTTAAAAAGAATAAGTGAAACAAATAAGTTGTCAAATAATCCCGGATAAATTCGGTCTAAAAGGATAAAGGACAAATTGCACCTTTAACTATGAATCTTCCAAAACGGAAAATCCCCCTACTAGGTATTTACGCGGCCAAAAAGAATAAGTGAAACGAGATAAGTTATATCAAATAATCCGGATAATTCAACCTAAAAAGGATAAAAAAGCGAAAAGCGCACCTTCAACTCACGAATATTCCATTGTTCGAAAGTCTCTAATGTTCCATAATGTGAGCGGAGAAACTTAAGTGGTTTTGTAACGAGAACTCATTGAGCTAGTCGAAGTGCAATTTCACACCTACAAGATACAAGTACAATTGAATTCAAAATTGGAAAACTGGACATGATAGTTAAATGTTATAATTTGAAAACAACTATACGATGAGTGAATGGCTTGCGAACTAGTCGAGGGCACCACTGCGGAAGAGAAATCAACAACCATTAACAACTTATTCACAATAACAACTTGTTTTCTAATAAAAAAAGAGCTCATTAAAAACTGTTAAGCACTTAAGTTACTTTCACAAAACTACACATGCTACTCAAACTCCATTGAGTACCTCATAGCAAACCACAGGGAAAACAAACGATAATGGACCTCACATTGTAACTCTGGCTTGTTTCACGGACTTGGACATGCAATCCTAGATATAGTCCAACTATTGTCTCACATTGACGTCCATCATAACCAAACCCATTCATAACAACACTACTAAGCTAACAGACCATTTACATAGTACAAAGAGAAAGAGTGACACTCAAGCGTAAAGAATCATCTCCATCGCCAACGAAATTGACATCATAAGCGAGGTCATCATGCTCTTGTATTAAAATTGGTTTATTGACCGAAGAAAATCCATACAAATTCCTTCACATAAACAAAAATAAATTAAAAATACTTACCAATTCCACTAATTTCATTATCAAAAATCTGAACTTTGAGAAAACCCAATACTTACTTTTGATTTGTATTCTTGCTAAACCAAAGATTACAAAATAAAAAAAAAAAATAATAATTTTTAAAATAGCATATAATCCATTAAAATCCAATCTAGAATATGTAAAGAAACTGGAAATTTCAATAAATATATAGGAATCAAAATTGAACTCAACCCACCAATGATACCCATTTCATAAAATACTTCAAAATCACCACCCAAAGCCGAAACAATGAAATTCCTTCTCAACCACCACCCAAACTAAAGCTAGGTAACTTTTCATCAAAAATACATTCTCAACCACCACCAAATCAAACAATATCAACTCATGATATTAGAAAATCCCTGGCGAAAGCCAAATTGAAGAAACAAAAAATAAACAAATACGAGACAAAGCGATTATAACGAGCAATCTTCTAGTAAATCATTCCATTAAAAAAATTTTACCTGACCTCATAAAATAGACAACAGTGTAACGAGAAATTTTCTTAGCAAACTGACCATCTTCTGCTTCATCACAACCACCACACCATCATCATCATGAATCACAATAATAACCAGATGAAGCAATCCGCACCCTAATCAAGAAAAATAATACTTCAATCGAAGAAAAAGCAAAGAGCTTGAAAATTAACCCTAACCCTAATATTAAAATTAAATTTACGTAATTGAAGATGATAAAGAAGAATGAGCATTAGATAATTACCCTAGGTTGATAACTGAAGAATTTTACAATTGAAAGCCTGACTACCATTGAAATCAATTATTTTTTGAGGGTATTGACTTGTACTCCACCTTATGGATCTCGGAGACTTTGTAGAAGAAAGAAGATGGAGGCGGTGAGAACAAATAACGAAAGAGATGAGAGAGGAAGGCAATGAGCGGACTCGATCTCCATTAAACTTACGAGAAGGAATAAGAGAGAGATAGAGGTGAGGAATTCGGCTATGAAAGAGGTGAGAGAGAAGGAAAATGAAACAATGTGAGAAAGAGATAAGGTTCTCTGGTTTTAACGTGGAGAGAAGATATTTAATCACGTTAGTAGATCGAGTGATTAGGTTCAATCTCGAGAATATAACCACGAGAATCATCTAGGCTCAGCCCGTCGCGACATCGGTAGTTGAAGAGGTTAATACGGTAATTATTCACCGACCGTGTTTAGCCATTAAAAATTTTTATTTATTTATTAAATCTATGACCTATCTGGGACTTAGGTTCGACGGTCACTTGACCGCATTGGAGGGTCGGGGCTGTGGGTCAATAAAACCCCATTTCCCACTAGTGCTAAAGGTTCCTTTCACCAAAGTGAAAAAACATGAACTAGTGAACCCTTAGGTCCTAAGTTACAGTAATACCAAAACCATCAAAATAAAAATCACATAAAAAGCGCAGGAAATACCATTTTAGGCGAGAGGTGTCCATGAGGTCTTGAACCTTTGCTAGTGAGATATTACCTAATTACTTGCTAGAAAATTGGCCCTATGTCTTGAATCGCTAGCGTTTGATGTGATTCGCGATAACAACCACGGATGATATCTCAAGGGTGCTGCCAAGCTCGTGCCGTTTGTCCAATTTGGCCCTGGACATATCTGTTTATCGAGAATGCTCTAGAGAATCAAAGCTCATATTCTCATAGAGTTTTTATTACTTCCTCGTGAGATAGGTGAGTTTCCATAAAGAGTGTTCTTCTTTACACCCCACTTCAATCTTAAATTGAAACTATATAACTCATTAAGACTTTTTAAAAGTCACCCTTCACATGCAGTCACACTATCACGTCTACACCATAGGGAAGGGACAAGGAATAAAATTCTCTGATAGTGTTTACCTTTACCCACCATAAATTAGTTGTCTCATTCAAACCTTGATCTTGGGATCTCCAGTCAGCCAAGGTTAGGTATCCTTCATGGCAAGTTTAATTTATGAGCTTAAGCCCCATCCCTTCGATGCATTTAACTATCTCTTTGGACAAACCTTTCGTCAAAAGGTTACGCGATATTCTCCTTGGACTTTATCCAATCAATGGAAATAACGCCGATTGAGATTAGTTATTTTAGCTTTAGCTATTATAGCTTAGCTAACACAATGTATAGATATAGGCGGCACAGAGACATGCACGAGAGGAATGTCTTCTAAAAAGCATCTTAGGCACTCGGCCCCCTCTCGTGCTTTATCTAACGCAATACTCTCGAGATTCCATAATGGAGTGAGCAATATATGTATGTTTGGAAATCTTCCAAAAACAAACCCTCATGCTAGAGTGAAACCATATCCACTCGTAGACTTAGACTCCTCTCAAGTCAACTATCCCGATTTGCATCATGAAGTCCCTCAGGACAACAAGATACCTTTCGTAAATCAAACAAAAGGTAATAGAGTATTTTAGGTACCATAATACTCTACTAAGTGCATCCCAATGCTCTTGCTCTGGACTACAAGTATATCTACTTAACTTACTCACAATATAGGCAATGTATGGACTCTTACAGTTCATTAAATTCATCAGACATCCTATAACTCTTGAGTATTCAAGTTAAGATACTCCATTTTCCTTATTTTTCTCGAGTCTACAAGAAGAATCGTTATGGAGTACAAGCGGAGCTTACAATTAGATGATTGTATCTCTTAGCACAAATTCAACATAATGAGAATGACTAAGACTATAAATGTTTGATTATCTTCTAATCCTCATCCCTAGATTATATCAAAAGGCCTTGGTCTTTCAAGTCAATGTTCTCATTAAGTGCATGGTTTTAGTGGAATTAATCACATCTATGTTTGTATCAAGTATAAGCATATCATCAACATATAAGCATACAATCACACAGGCATCCTTAACAAGTTACTTATAAATATACTTGTCAGATTCATTAACTTAAATCCACTACACATTATCTCATGATCAAATTTTTCATGTCACTGTTTACGTGCTTATTTGAAAACTATAAAAAGATTTGTTCATCTTACAAACTTTGTCTTCATAACCTTTCACTACAAAAATCCTCAGGTTGGTCTATGTAAATTTCTTTATCTAATTCTACGAGTTTAGGAAAGCTTTCTTAACATCCATCCCCATGTATCTCCAAGTTGTTTATGGCAGCAATATCAATTAGCATCTCAACAAGTAATTCTCGTCACAAGTGAATAAGAATCAAATAAATTTACACCTTCTTTTAGTTTAAAGCCTTTAGCTACCAACTTAGCCTAATATTTTCTCAAGGTTCCATATATCTAACGTTTCAACTCATTTACATCCCATGGTCTTACTCCCTAGAGGTAAACTAGCAAGCTCCAAAGTCTCGGGTTCCGATGGACCGAGTCCATTTCATAAATAAAGCTTCTTACGAATGGGATTTCAATAGATGTTATGGATTCTTTACGAGTTTGGAGCTCGATTAAGCTAGGCTTATTAAGAAGTCGAGTCTATAAGAAGTCTCGGTTATAATCTTTTACTTCTCCTAGGATCAACTCTAATTCATCTTCCTTAAAGATAAGTTCGACTATTTGAGAATAAATCTAGGGATCAACATCACATCTCTAATGAGGTACATGATTAAGAATAAACATGTTCAAAGAACTCAGCATCCCAAGATTCCATAATAGTATTCACACAAAAGTCAGAAAAAGAAGAACTCACAACCAAAAACTATATGCAGTAGGGTACTCAGGATATCTTATCTATACACCCCCACACTTTGACATATGCATAAGAAGGTTGTCTATCTTTCATAAAATATGGAGTTTTATCTAATCCTTTAAAGGTTACTCTATTCAGGATATAACAAAATCAGAGGACAACCTCCCCCCACAAGTTGGCGGTTAATCCTTTAATCAACATGGCATAAATCATCTCCTTAATGGTTTTGTTCTTACGATCAACTATACCATTAGACTACAGTGAATAAGGAGGTGTGATCTCATCAATAATGCCATTTAACAAGTAAAGTTCTCCTATATGAATTTCATACTTGCCATCATGTTCAGACCTAACCCTTTTAGTGGTAACATATACTTTGCTTTCAATTTCAAGTTTATACTCTTAAGGCTTCTAAGGCACTCTTAAGGCTTCTAAGGCATCATCCATACCCCTAAGTAAGTATACAAGATAGTACCTCGTACAATCATCTGTGAAAGTTATAAAAACACCTTTTACCACCTTATTTTGGGTTGATTTCATGTCAACTACGTCTAACTTGAATTAATTCTAAGGGCTTAGAATTACTCTCGAGCAATTTTGCTAAAAGGTTTTATAGCATATTTTGATTCTACGAATATTTAACTTTTGTGTTCAATATCCAAACTAAATTTGGGTATGCAACCTACGCTTCCATTTATGCATTGACTTAAATAAGTTTATGGTTCCATGTCTACCATGCGGAACATTCAATCACACAAAAGAAAACACAAGAAATCAACTACTTCATCATTTTTTTCGTTAAATTATATTGACCTTAAGTCTTAAAAGTTTCCTTCAAATCACATGCCATTAGGTACGAAAAGTTTTCCATATTCAATTAATATCTTAAGTCTTTTACCATCTACAACAAAACAAGATACAAGATTCTTGCATATGCAGGAACATGAAAACTTCATTCATGTGAGAATATTACGAGATATGAGCTTCGCTCGACCTTTCCCTTTTATGCAACCTCATGTCGCAGGTGAGTTACTCATATATAGTTTCTCGACATCTCTTATCCTCGATATGAGGTGAATGGAGTCTCTTGTTTCAACAAACATGCTTGGTGGCTCCAAAGTCCACCTACCGGTCTCTCATTAGTTATTAAAATAACTTCCGACATCATGCCCCGAACTCGTACTAGTTTGTTTCAACTAAATTATCATTAACTATCTACTAATTAAGGTTTTTATGTTGCCTACAATTTACTGCTGTATGGCTAGGATTTGACACACATAAAAATCACCCTTAATTAAAGTAATGCTAGATTCAGGTTTATGAAACATACCTTTCTTAAGAAGACTACGCTTAGAGTTGCGTTTGATGTTCCAACCTTTGTTAGCTTTGGGAAAATTGTGTTCATCCACATGCGCCTGTTAGCCATGTCCCTTTGCAGTTTCATGTCACAATCTTCGTTTATAC
Organism: Papaver armeniacum; assembly: GCA_023531295.1. Taxonomy (NCBI): domain Eukaryota; kingdom Viridiplantae; phylum Streptophyta; class Magnoliopsida; order Ranunculales; family Papaveraceae; genus Papaver; species Papaver armeniacum. The sequence continues at coordinate 8,072 of JAJJWW010002637.1, read as the reverse complement.
TCTGACTACGGAGATGGTAATTTTCCCAATCACCTAATACACCACATCTCACAAACCTTAGTTCGAATCGGAAAATAAAATATGAGTTTTGAAGATAACATCTAGATCTACAAACTTCGTTTGAATCACCATTTCAAAAAAACTCATGGTTACCCCCATAAAAACTACTTTAGTTAACAACAAATTTACGCTGTCAGAATTTTTCCGGGAACGTTTCTCTGTTTTTGTAAAATATCAAAAAATACTTTTACAACTCCAAAAAATTCTGAAAATTTTACGTGGCTAACTATAAGGATGTCCACTACGTTGTGTCAAAAGGGTTCATCTAAATTCCTTCTAGGTTGAGATAAATTCGAAACTCTACGGCTGACCAAAAATTCGTTTCTTACGTTTTTCACTCCATAATTAACATCCATGATTCACAAACCATCAACCATTCTTGATTATTACAAATTTTAATGTCTTAAGATTGTTGAATGCAATAATCAAAAACAAGGAAAAAATCAAATAAGCAAAAGTTATTGATACTTAGCTCCTTTATAGTGGAAGTGATCGATTTGATGAAGCAGACGAAAGCTCCCCAAATCTCCGCATGACAACAAGGCAAAACTTTGGAAAAAGCAGTGAGTCACGTGTTCAACACGCTGCCCTTAAGACATTAGCGCCCGGCTACACTCAAGAGTGATGCTATAGCCCTCCACGGACGGATATCTCGAGGATAAAACACCCTACTACACCTACTACTAGCATATGTAGTAGATGCTCAACTTGGAGCTTGGCAACTCCGAAAAAACCGTTAAGGAAAATTGCGAACGCTTAAGAAACGGCTATAAAATATATTTTCCCTTAGGGGTCCCTCTACAATAAGGAGCAACCCCTTTCCCATAGATTTTTACAAAAGTAGTGAATTTGTTTATATAATGGAACAAAACAACTTATGAAGAAGAACTCCCCGATGTGGGACTAAAAAGCTTATATAGTCTCTTAAAACAATTAAAAAGTGGAAACTCCACAATGTGGGACTAATAAGTTTTTTCATTCACAAAAGAAAACAATAAAGTATAATTTTATTAAAACCTTAAAAATCCTTTTTTAGTAATCGTTTTCCAACAGCTGATGCCTCTTGCACCTCGGAGATTATTTTGGATATCCCGATCTAAAAGTTCTCTCTGGTCGACATCCGTAATTGGATACATAATATTGATGTATGTATACAAGTCTTTACTAAGGATGCCAGTTGTAAGAAGTGTGAGTTTTCAGCTATGTTGTAAAAGGCGCTAGGCAAGGCGAGGCGCCAAGCCCAGCGCCTAGCGCCTTTGGCGCCTAAGGCGCCCCAGGCAAGCGCTTTTTTTTTTGGAAAAATCCAGGTTTAAGTATAATTTGGCGCCTGGGAGCCTTTTTTTCCCAGGCGCCAGCCCAGCGCTTAGTGCGCCTTTGGCACTTAAGCGCCAAAGGCGCTCGCCTTTTACAACATAGGTTTTCAGTTTTACTGTTTCCATGTACACTCACACTGTCAACTGGCTAGTCTGTGTTGAGTTTGAGAAGCTAGGTGGGCAAAATTAGACTTGTGAAAAACTTGATTTTATTAATCAAAAGTTTGCTTTAGGCACTATGCTTTATACAAACACTCAAATTCTCACACAAAGTCGATTGTGATATAGACTGTTAGCTAACATTTTTGGTCTTTCCTCTCTTTATTCGGTATTAATTTACTTTAGTATCTCAGTTAGACTGTTAGTTATTCATTTTTGTGACCAGTTTTAAATTTTCTTCAATACAAGAGTTAGACTGTTAGGTATGCTATAGTGTCCCACTCTTCCATTTTGTACCTTGGTATCCTGTTTATATAAATGGAACCTTAATCTCACAAGTCACATCACCCTTCTTCATTCCATCCTAAACAATCTCAATCAACCACTTTATATATATATATCGACCTTTAATTATTTATTTTTCTTTAGAACTATGGCTTTGAAGCTATATGGGTTTCCAATGTCATCCCCAACAGCGTGTGTGATGACATGCCTGGCAGAAAAAGAAGTAGAATATGAGCTTGTCAATGTTGACCTTTCTAAAGGAGAACACAAAGTCCCTGCTTATCTCGCCAAAAATGTATGTATTGTTAACTACATTTCCTATTTCTGATCAATTATTAGCCGTTATAACTTGCACTGAAAAGTGATTTAGCTGCGACCGTACCTTAATGTTGTCCACCGGCACCGGTTTAATTAATTCCATGTAAACAATCATTAGATACTTGGTCAGAAATTTGTTTTTACATGTTTTTCTTTCTATCTTCTCAAGTTTTATTTTATTTATGTTACTTAATTTACAGCCATTTGGTCAGATACCAGTTTTGGAAGATGGATCTGTCACACTTTTTGGTGAGTTTTTGGATTCGTCTAAAACATATACTATATAACCAGGTTCATGCATGGATATTTTTATTTTTTTTGTTATACATTCTTTCTATATACTCATGATCCGATTTACTTAAATTTGAGCAGAATCTCGTGCAATAACCCGATACATAGCCCATAAGTACGAATCGGGTACAGATCTATCTAGAAATGGAAACATCGAACCCTCAGCAATGGTTGGGGTATGGTTAGAAGTGGAATCCAAACAGTTCAACCCTGTTATGAACGCTATCATCTTCGAACAGTTGATAAAGCCAGTATTTTATCACCAAACTCCTGATCAATCAAATATTGATGAAAACCTCGCGAAACTGGTTCCGGTGCTTGATGTTTATGACACTAGGTTGAGCTATTCGAAGTACTTGGCATGTGATTCTTTCACTCTTGCTGATCTCCATCACCTTCCCTACATTTACTATTTCATGAAGACTCCGTGGACTGATATGATCAAATCTAGGGCTAATCTTAGGGCATGGTGGGAGGACATTTCCGCTAGGCCATCTTTTGTTAAGGTTTCTCAGCTGATTGAGAGTCAGGCATGATAAACGTACGGTTGAGTGATTTTCTTGGGTTTTTTAATAATTCAAGTAACATTTTGAGTTTTATATTCAAGCTCAAATTTTATTTTGTTGTAAGGTTTCTGGAGAAATAATCTAATAAATTGAGGTTCTCAGTGCTGCTTTCATGAGAACTTTAAGAGGAAATTTCCAAAGGTGTCTAGTTTTAATTAGTTATTACCAAAAATGTTTGAATGTGTACCCATTGCTTGACATTGTGTACCCAATATAATGTATCCACACCTATAATGTGTGCACATTATACCTTTTTTGGAATTTTTAAAAAACTAGACATTTTTAGTAAATAGCTTTCTGCAGTACACTTGTGGGCATTGATTGCAATGTTGCATTATTGGTCTAAGGAGTTGTTGTGTTGAATTTGATTTTTATTTACATTCAATTGGTTAATAGTTACTATACAGGCCATGCCTAATTCAGATAAAAAAAAAAAGATTTATGATGATTTATTAGAAAAAAAGAGCAATGTACAGATTTCTTACAAGGTGTAAAAAGAGAGAAAAAAGAAGAGAGAAATTGCATTTTAAAGAAAAATAAGATCCCAATTCAGTAGAGAAAAGGAGAGCTCTAGCATTTTGACAGACTAATTTTGCATCCTTTGCTTTCTCATCGAACATTCGGGAGTTTCTTTCGTTCAATATTCTCCAAAGTGCAGCTGCAAGTAATAAAGACCATTCTTATGGATAGCTTACTTCTTTCCGTCTTTTCATGTGATGACCCATTTATGTTTAATTTGTTGGGCGGAGAAGTTTTGAACCATCTGGAGGAATCTTTAGGATATCTTTTCAATCCATCTTTCCTGTCAACATAGTGCAAACCAAACGTGACGGAGTATCCACTAGTGAACTCGTAGTTGTCCATCAAAGTCCATGCAAAATAACCTCTAACGTCAACACCCTCCTTAATCGCTTGCTGAAGGTGATAGAGATGTTGAATGTAGTTAACCCTCTTAGCATCTGTTACGGAATCTTCGATAGGTTCTGTACCGTTAGTTGAATACCCGTTCTCGGTGATATATATAACTGGACTCTTGTATTGCTCCTTTATATAAACAAGTATCTCTTTGATCCCTGGTGGGTATACGTTGAGCCAAGGCGTAACAGCTGTAGGACCAATAATAGCTCCATTCCGCACATTTCCTTTCTTAGCTTGAGGATCAGTATCGTAGCTTATTTCTGTAGCATTTGTTGGTGGATTATTGGAAATACAGCTTGTGCTGTAGTAATTCAATCCAATAAAATCGAAGGATCCTCTGACTTTCAAATACTGGTCATATGTAAATACCGGTAGACGGTTTATTAATATTTTCGCCATATTTCTTGGATAATGACCGTAGACTAAAGGTTCCAAAACCATCCCCAAGGCGAAATCTAGAGCTCTCTTTGTAGCCAAAGGCGTCTTCTTCTTTTGTAGAAGCAGGCACCATCAATCAGTATTAAGCGTTATTCCAATTTTACCTTTTGAGATGCTTGATATTTTTTGCTTGTAAAGATTACAGCAGCAGAATGAGCAAGAAGTAGATTGTGGGCAACTGTATAAGGCTCAACCCCTGAATTCCCATATTTGCAAGATGGCGGTTTGAGCACCGACCTGGTGGTGATATCCCAAGCCATAACCCATATAAATAAAGGTCCAAGGTTCATTAACGATCAATGCTTGACTCTGTCGCCAAACTCTTTAAAGCACACCTCTGCATAGTCCCTGAAATCATTGGCAATTTGGGGACTCAAAAAGCCACCATATTCGTCTTCGAGTGGCTGTGGAAGATCAAAATGAAAAAACGTCACAAATGGCTGAATTCCGTGGGATAAGAGCTCATTGATGAGATTGTTGTAATAAGTTATTCCCTGTTTGTTAACTCCTTTACTCAAATGCCCACCTGGTAAAATTCTAGACCAAGCAATAGAGAATCTATAGCTGTCCATACCCATATCCTTGATTAGCTTTACATCTTCCTTGTAGCGATGATAAGAATCAACGGCCACATCTCGGTGCTATGGTCAGATATCATACCTGAAGATGTGTTGGCAAGAAAATATCCCAAATAGTTAAACCCCTGCCTCCTTCTTTAGTTGCACCTTCATTCTGGTATGCAAGTAGCAACTCCAAAAATGAAGTCGGGGGAATTCATCTCGGAATGGAACTTCCGTGCTTACGTTATGCGCATTCGAACCAGTTATAAGCATTAACTAGGAAAAAGAAGACAAATGGATATATTAAGTGACATGTAAAGATATTTCCTTGATCCTTCGTCATGTATTTGGTTTACAATTTTCTTTGAGGTTTTGTTTCTTTTGAATCGACTTTCGAAGGTTGTATTAATATATGAAGTCTTTGCAGTAGTTAACAAACTACCAACTCATTTAAAAGTTCTTTGAGTAGGATATGATGGGTACAACCTAGAGACAACTTCAATTCCCTCAAATCTAACAAGTCAATTTTTCAACCATGAATTCACCTTGTCTAAGGCTATAAAGTCGGGACTGATTTTTTTTTATAAATGTTGGAATTAATTTGGACATCTAACGGTAAATGGTTATTGAGAAATATATAGATCAGTATCACCTGAACTCGCGCGTGAGTGCATATGAGTTGGCATGCATCTCTAACAGCAACTCCTACTTAACTAAATAGGAAGACAGACGGTTACCGGCCAGGCATCTCACCTCATCTATGAATAGAGAGGGACAAATCATGTCATCATCATCATTAAACCTTATGAATCATATTTATATTACTATATACGTGTACGTTTATTTTCCGCGACAAATCTTGTCATCTGGTATATAACTCATTCATACTCTGTTTGAATTCAAACCAGCTTCAGACCTGAAAAGGAGGAGCAGAAGCAGTGCTTACGTAATAACTGGATTAGTTACATTTGCAATTGGTTTAGAGTTTTTGTTATTGGTTTCAGAAGAACCAATAAGCATTACTCAAAGGGATAACATCAACAGTACTTTACCAATATTTGAGGACGTAGCACTTGAATTGCTAGTAACAGCTGGTATTAACCGTGTAAGGTGAACTTTGGCTTAGTTTTGGACTCATTTTTGTTTTGTTTGTTTAGCATCTTGATCATACTTGGTTGCACAAAGAGCATTAAGAGACTTAATTGACTTACATGACTTGAAAAATGAATCAAGAATATAAATAATGATGAAAATGACATTACCAACCTCTTGGGAAACTGCTTTCTTTGGTTATTTTTTTTTACTTTGGATTGATTTCAAAGTAAATAAGAGAGGCTTGAAGTCTAGCAGTTAAGTTCAACAGTTAGTAAACCGCGTACATGACTTTTTTAGCCCAACAAAATTACAAGGGAAGAAAATGACACGAAAACGAAATTTGAACATGCTCTTCAGTTAATGTATGTACGTATTTGATTGCCTGTAAATTTATACTGCGAATATTCCTGCTGTTTAGTATGGGATGTTTTTGTATTTTGCAGTATATTTTTTTTTTTTTTTAATTATTAATACATCGGTCTGAGGCCCAAAGAAACAAACTCAAGTCTTTACCTAAACGAGTAGCTAGATATTGATCTTGGTATTACGTATTATATTTTAGCCCCAACAAAATTACAAGGGAAGAAAATGACACGAAATCCAGTTGAACATGCTCTTCAGTTGATGTATCTACGTATTTGATCGCCTGCAAATTTAGGGTCTTGTTAACTTGTATACCCGTATACATGTTAAGGTTTACTAAAACAACAAATTCTGCATTGGAAACAAGATTTGTTTGCTTATTGCGTTGAAAACAACGAATTATTTGCATTGAACAAAATTTGTTGTTTTTGTCTTGAAAAACCAATTTACTTAGAATAAGACAAAAAACACAATTTTTAAAAAATAAAATAATTCTTTATTAAACTCCAACATGTATATGGGTATACAAGTTAACAAAATAAATTTATAATGCCAATATTCCTGCTGTTTAGTATGGGATGTTTTGGTATTTTGCAGTATAATTTTTATTTTTTTTTAATACATCGGCCTGAGGCCCAAAGAAACAAACTCAAGTCTTTACCTAAACGAGTAGCTAGATATTGATCTTGGTATTACCTTACGTATTATATTTTGACTAATCTCCATCTTCTGATAAGAGCCTTCACATCTTCAATATCATGCGATTGAAAATTGATCATAACGCGGACTTAGTTCTCGATTTATTTCTATATATAAGCGCCACAATGGGATTAAACACAACACTTTCTCTCACAAGCTAAATAAACATAAAACTGATCACCACAAAACAATCTTCAGCAACATCAGGTATCCATACCTTTTGAGACATTTATAATGCCGAGTAAGAAGGATAAGAAGGATGATCCCTTGGAGGAGCAGAAACTTAAGAAAAATTAGTGCAGGGAATAATATGCCTCTTGCACCTCCCCAGGTGACTACTACCACCAGAAAATCATCGGAAAGTAAGCTAGACGAAAGTAAGGATGGAAAGAGAAGGACAAGAAGAAGGCCCATGGAAATCAGGAAACCCCATCTAACTCTGGAGGTACCACTGAGAACAACGCTAAGCAACCGAAGATAGACCGAGATGAGAAGAAGGCTACTGGGAGTGGCGTCAACAAGAAAGACAAGAAAGCTGGGAAATGAAATGTTTAAGTTTTAGAAATGAAATGAATGGAAAACTATGGCATGGAGTTAATTAATACTGGTCTGCTTATACATTCGTCATCATTATGTAGTCACTTAGATTGGTCTGCTTTAATCTTACGACTTACTGCAACCAGTATATAATCGGGATACCGATAAATAGAATACGATATATAATTAAAGACAATATAACTTTTGCTTTCTTATTTTCCTTTTTTTCGTACAGATTTTCTGCTAATATAAGCTGGAATTTATATATTATGTAATGTGTGTTTGGTACCGGCCAGGATCTAGCTACTGCGCCATTGTCAGTACAAGTAGTTATAATGTTAATTAGCCATAGCTGTGTTTATAACCTTGTTCAAAGGAGTTTGTCTGTAGGGTGATCAGGAGACTCAGAATAAAGAACATGATTAAAATCGTCGAAATTAATATCTATACAACTCAAATGCTCTCTAGTC